>JAUTBV010154804.1:0-25123 GCA_032361325.1 Lepetodrilus fucensis | reverse complement strand
CCACAGGCCAAACTAAACCAGTCAGTGGATCCGCCACTCATGCAAACAAAAACCAGCACCTGTCGTATTGCACAAGTGATTTTCTCGCCAGTGTGATAACGGATCAGGTTCCAGGCCCCCCCTAAAAAAATAATCCCAAAATAATTTTTTTAATGCAGAACTTTATTGCAAAAACAGGCAAAGAAAGCTCACATAAAGTATTCTGTATGTCCACATTTCCAGCCAGTTATGTCAATTCAAAACTACGGTAATCGGTCGCGCATGAGTAAAGAGTCGCTGGGAAGTGGGACATGTTATGAGCTCAAACCCAACACTTACCTTGCACCAGTACCAGGCTTGGTTGTGTAGTAGTAGAGTGATGAAGGCAGCACCGTTGGACAGACAGACAGGCAGGCAGGCAGACAGACAGACAGACCAGGAGGGACAGAAGACAGTCCTGAAGCAGTCACTACACTACCGGCGTACAGTACAGCGAGGAATGAGCACGTCTCAGCCAACCGAGCCAGCGATTTGCCTGTCAGGGACAAGATCACTACGTCTATTGGCTTAATTCGCCTAGGTGTGTTCTGCTTTCATTATAGCAGGGCCCATTCAACCGTTGAGAGCTCCTCGTGTCCACACTGGCAGTGGTAGAAGAAGATAAAAAAGCAAGAGCTCACTAGGGGCAACGACGAAGCGCCAGGCCACGACACACACACACACTTTTAACACACACACGAGTCGTCAGTGTTGTGCTTGTTGCTGTTATTGCACGCAGACGTTTTTAACGACAAACCAAGTTGCCAATAACACACTGCCCGTACAATCTACAGCCCACAATGCACTGTCGGTCCATTGATTTGACGACGACGCATCATCCTGCGAGTCCGCACGAATCTTGGTGGCTCAGGATTCCCGTCTGCCAGTGGCTCGTGCACGGAGAGAGGCTACTACTGGGACGGCCTGGCGCTTACAACAACGGCGCCCGACCTGGACACACGGTTAAAGCTGGACGGTTTCTCGCTGCCTGGTCTCAGGATAGAGAAGGTATTGCCACCGCTGCTGTGCGTACCACCAGAGGAATGACTGGTGGCCCCCCGAGAGCTATGTACTATCATGTCCTCATCAAAAATTAACGTGGGCATCAAAGTGCCGGATTAGAAGTATACCGACTGAGGGATCTCTGAGGCCATTTGTACAATGGCAGGAGTCAGGTGTCAACAAAACTGTGCACCCATTAGCAACGTTGTCTTGGATATCAAATAATCATGATTAGCCTCATGTGTAGACCTCGAGATGGAAGGGGAAAAAATAAATTCTCGGCAATGATCAACGTTATAAATCGAGGTTGAACTGGTATCAGTTTGCCGTGGAAATCTAAAGAAGAAATATATTGCCCCATTATCTCCACTGTGGATTCGTGTTTCTTGTTGCCATGGAAAAGTTCCTCCAGAACATCAATATTTAATAACAACAACATATTTATACCTGACAGATACCATTTCTTATCAAAGTAACATTTCGGAAAATATATTAATTATTTATCTCTAGGGACAATAAAAATAAAATTATTCTCTCTGAGCAAAAACATAACAATATTATCTTGTAATGATATTAGAGTAGTGTAGAAATAAAACACATCCGAAAACAGACAAACAAAAATTGTAAATGAAAGTACTGAAGATATAAATGTAGGTAGGATTACATTGAAGCAGTATGAGATATGAACAAAAACCTATCTGAAGGCTTCCGAATCTAAATTTAACGATTCATATTCAGTACAGGCAGACATGTCCGAATTGCAAAGTTGGTGCAACATGTTCTAATGGCAATAGGCACTTTTACTGCAGCTCCTGTTGAACAGTAACAAGACTACGATCAAGTCAGACATTAGCAGTGCCTACGATCAAGTCAAACATTGTCTACGAGTAAGCCTTCCAAATGGACAGCAGCCCGTGCAACATATTAAAACCGCATTTTCTGCAGAGCTAAATCCCGGTGGTATCGGATTACAACTCTGTCCCCGTCGTCCTCGTCTCTCGACAACAGCATGAACGGCGACGTTGTGATCAGAACTCCTCATTAAGGCAGCGATTAACGCCCAGCGAAATCCCTCCAGAGCCAGCGAGGTGCGCGCAAGTCATCCCCTCGTGACAACCGTTCTCACACCGAGTCGCGACACGGACGCTGTCGTCGTCGTCGGAGGCATAGTTAACAAAGATGGCCGCCACGGCCATCGAGAAAGTGAGAAAATGTGACGCACCTGCAGCAAAATGTCAGAAAATGTCCTCCGTGCATGTCACGTTTACTCTGCCACTAAGTATCGGTATTATTCTCATCAGTTTATGACTGTATATTCCATGACAAAATAACATACCCGATAACAAGAGAAACACACGATTCTAGAACACCACAGACAGCCAATAAAACACAACACACACTTTTCTCACAACATATATGAAGTTATGTATGTAAAAATGTCCTAAAAATATTTCGAGACAAAAACAAAAACAATGCCTTAACAAAATGTAAAACAAATTCCATTACATCTTAAATAGATCATTAACAATGATAACAGTCACTTGACTGCCCTTAAGGGCAAATATCAGTTAACAAACAAGCCATTAAAACAGCGACAATATTACTAGTGAGTAAATACTATTCAATAAAAATTATCAGAATCTAGTTTGAGGAATCATTCCTACACCAGCTCCATGTTAACCCTTACCATGCTGGACTAGACACATGCACTGCTATCTCCGATTTGCCTCCAGCATGGAGAAAGTTAACACAGCAAGTATTCAAGCTTTGTTCAGAAATGTCAAAAGATGTCTCATATTGAATCCATCATAGGTATTATTACAAACTGGCCACTTCACTTCTGACCTTAAACAAAGGCTGAGCTAACGAGACTACCTGCCAGAAGTCTAGGAGTCTATCAAGGGTCGCTACAACAACGATATCACTGAAATCGATAAAGGTGCAATGCCAAACTGGAACAAACAAAAAGATTCCCCTGGACCGAAAACCATACATTTTAACAGAATAAACAGTGACAATATTACAGATTGCATCAACAAAAACTATGGTATTTTGGCTGGTCTGATTTGTAATTCGAAAGGAATTAAATCTGGTACGTTTAGCAGCAAGAGACTTATTGCTCCAACCCAAAGCCTGGAGTCGGTTCACGTCTTCGTTACATTTCCAGCCGATCGAAAGCTTGGTTAATTATCTGTGTAAGTAGATCTTCAAACAGACCTTAAATCTCTTGTAGGAATGAATTGACAGCTGTTTTTAGACGTTTCCGAGTCGGAATGGGAATTAGAAATACTACACTACCTAGGATTGATATCAATATCTGGGGAAATAACGACTGTAATCAAATATAATTCATCCCGGAGAAAATGAGGTATTAATTTTATTAGAAATTTGCAAGAAGTGGAACTCGCTTTGTTTCCCCGTGATTAATATTCCTAATAAATCTCCGAGGAGCTCTAGGTGTATTAAAATACCTGAGAAAAAATCCATACGGTCAAAACATGTCGCCATGGCAACATATGTATCCGAACGAGGTAAATGACAATCGCTATCGGTTCAATATGCCTATCAAATGCTTTTATACTTAGATGCCACAACAGGTATTCCGCAAAATCAACAGTGTCGACAGCGGTTGAGGAAAGGGAAGCAACTCTGCAAGCAGCAGATTGCAACTGCTGCAGGATTGTAAAATTCAGGATCGAGCATGCTTCCGAATGTTTACTGTTCGATGAACGTTTTGAATAAGAGCCTTGGGTGAAATCTATCACACTTCCCATAGAAATAACTATTCAATTAAAAGAGACTTGCCCTGACTTGACAGCTTTTTATATGTTTGTAAATGGCTTAGGGCACTACGGGAGGGTTAAGGTATGTGGTCCCTAAAACCAGTCATGTGTAAACCTTGTCACGGTTACTGTCCAAACTGGTTTGTTTGCAAATATTGAAATTCCTCAAATTATTTTTAAGCTGATCCGAAAATCAAAGGAAAATATATCAACCCGCACCGTCTCATGGTAGCATGTCCGAAATCTAGAGCAACATTTGAATTAGAATTTATAAGAACTTGTGCATGTTTACAAACCAATCTGTTCCAACTTTTGAAAAGTTCGCTTACGAGATAACAAGTATGCATTATGGAAATAGAAGCAAGCAAACTCGAAATTAAATACCAATTACATGGTAATATTAAATTAGAAGCCTGTTCAAAAAGGTTAATTTGTGACAATTACCTTCATTCAATTCTCCGCTACATTTAAAGGTTGCCATTCAGAATTTTAATCTACTGACATTATAACATATTTTCAAATAAAATACTGACAGTGATTTTCAAATTATGTTACAAAATTCAATTCCGCGCCTCTTTGGGTTTAATAAATTGCCATTTTCTTGTCAATCTTCGTTCTTAAAGCGCCACAAGTGGTAGTAGCATCAGCAGACATTACACTAATTCTCGCATATCGCTTGACAGGGCCTCGCGTTGGACAGGGTCTCTCGGATCTGTCCAGATGTCAAAACCCATGCCATAGCGGAAAGTGCAGCTTCTATGGTGAATTATCTAGAGCCGAAATATAACGACAACAGGAAGAGATACGGGAATGAGCTCCCTTATCTCGTTCCCCTAGAGACTCGATCTGGGACAGAACTGCTGTAAAAATCGGGTGCGATTTCAGTCCCATTTCAGTCCCATCCTGCAATATTGATACAAACAGGTCGCTGGTTGTGCATCATGTCACCTTGCATTAGAACTAATGAAATTAATACGAGATAAGAGACTGACGCCACAGGGAGCCGTCATGAATTGTTTATGACGAGTCCGGTAGACGGTGCTTGGGGGAGAACTAAACAAATACGGCGAGAAGAAACGAGCCGATAAACCAACGCACCTTTGGGGGGGGGGAGAAATCCAAACAAATATTATATGTCGTAATACCCAATGAGATCTTTGAGGTGCCGGTCTGGAAAAAAACTGGCTGCTATGAAAAAAATAACACCCAGGTCTTCTGTTAAAATTGTTCTCAAGAAAGTCCTACATAATAATAATAATAACGTCTACTTATAATGCATCAAATCCATCCCCTAAGGCATGCTCATAGAACTGCATAAAAGAACCATGCCAGCATATGAATGCTTCATTTGTAACACAGCCATCAAAAGAATATTTCTTTAAACGCCTCAGTTTCACATTGCTGATTGAAATGTTTATAATTCTTGTGCAAGCCAACAAATATTTCCTATCCAAAAAGGACTATAAAAAAAAAACACCAAAAAAAAGCCTCACAATTCTAAACACATGCTGGGTTGTCATTTTACATGGAGGAATACGTTCTTCCCTGGATGCAAATTGGACCAAGCTCGTCATAAATTGCATTATCCATCAGAAGTGTCAATTACCAAACTCCTTCACCTGTCTATTGCCTATTGTCATCAGCAGCAGCAGCAACTACCAGGATAATCTGCTTTTAGCATTAATTCCATTGTCCCTGGTTCATTAAACTCAGCCTGGCTCCTTGATGGCGGCAAGCAAAGGCCAAACAGTGAAGGCAAATTGCAGCACTACTGGGCAAGACATTTCTCTAAAAGAGCTCAATGTGAAGAAATACTTGGCAAGACATTTCTGCAGACTTGAGGGCAATATGCAGAAACAATGGGCAAGATATTTCTTTAGAATTGAGGGCAATGTGCAGAAACAATGGGCAAGATATTTATTTAGAATTGAGGGCAATATGTAGCAACACTGGGCAAGACATTTACCCAGACTTGAGGGCAATATATGAGGGCAATTTGCAGCAACACTAGGCAAGACATTTCTCCAGGTTTAAGGGCAATATGCAGCAACACTGGGCAATACATTTCTCTAGGTCTTCATCACCAGATTTTCATTGGGTGACTGACACACCAGACGAACTGGAGTGGAAGGTCAAGCACCCGACAGTTTTAATGTGTTTCTGTCCACCAAATACAAGAGCTCTTTGATCATTACGAGTTAACATGACTTGACAGATGCTTTGCCACAATTCATGTCAGTCGCTCTGCATTAATTCCGTAAACGCAATACACATGAACAAGAAAGGTCTTTGAAAGTTCTGCATACAAATTGCAACCCTGGTGCAAACACTTCTTTATGAACCACATCAACATTGTCCAACATTTTCCTCTCCCAACTACACCACACCCCGTGGGCAGGATAACTGCAAGTCTGAAGCCACATATTTATTTCCAGCATAAACCCTATCAAGTATACATCAACGATCTTGATCCAAACGCATTGAAACTTGAGATCATGACATAAACAATTGATGCCAAGACAGACAAACAATTACGGTGGTAACATTTTCTAAGCAATCGCTTTCATCGGGATTAAAAGTAATTGTATCCACGAGCAGAAACACGAGGCGCTCCGTATCGCACCTAAGTAGAACACGAGGCTCTCTGTATCGCACCTCAGTAGAGCATCTAAGTATCCTCGCACCTCGATGGAAAATCTAAATATCCATGTGTCTATCTCAAGTAGTTTAAATTCACTGGGCTACATCCTACAAGTGGTGTTGTTGTCAAGAGGCTCCCATCTGGGCCAGTCTGGTTCATCCTGCCATCGACATCGCCATCACCATCACCATCGCTGCATAGCAGAGACGCTTCACAAACCTTTTAAGATTAATTGTTAGAACACTTTTCATTCAATCGGATATTCTGTAGTTCTTGCCAACTTTCATGACAATATGACTGCTTGAATATTAATTTAGTAAGCCGTTTCTTTGTACAGAAATTAGTTTCACTGTCCGACCATGCCAGATATTAAGTCTGTATTGTGTTTAGTGGTTCTTGCTGCTGGTGCGGGATCTTTTCACCCATACGCGACAATTTAAGCTCATAATTGCTTCATGAAACCGACCCCTTGAGGTGACCAATACTAGCCACTTTCACCATTTCACAGACACTAACACAAGCAAAGAAATAAAATACCTACATACATTTTCTCCTTGAAAGGACTATACCCCATTGTAAATATGCAAGAAATATAGTTTGCGATAGTGTGGTATCTATGTCAATATTCACTTATAGCCAATGCACTAATCATTTTCAGGTGATGCTACAGATGCAGATACAGAGAAAGGTCGGTGAAGTCATCGATATGGTCATAATGCCAATTAGTGCTGTATATTCTTGACATTTATATAAAGAAGTATGCCATCTGTTAGGACTGCATCAACAACACTCATCACGACTCCTACAGTAATCGCACATCTCCGTAAAACACCCAACATTACACAGGAACTCCCGGGGAAAATAACACGGCCATGTGTTGCCAATCAAATGGTAAAATTCGACTCAAAAGGCTTTCTTGACTTATCCTTTCCAAATGACTCTCATTAAATAAAAAATCCAGAACTCTACTGACCCTTTATGTTCTGTAATTCGAAAAACACATTAGTTTCATCCAAAGTTGGATGCCGGCTGAAAAAATACTAATGATGTATTGTCTATAATGTCCTTCTTTTATAAGTAAGCCTAATGTTGGCAAATGATCAGATAAATGTCTTCCTTGGACCGGAGTTCACGACATTTATGGACATGCCGAATAGCGAAACACAAAGAAATATTCTATATTTATAGAAGCAATTCATGAACTTTCCACGAGTAATTCTAAAGCACTGCAGCAACAATACAAATCCACGGCTTCCTACAAAGACTTTGAACGGATATATATGTCTATCTGAACACTTGAACGAACCTAAATGCCTATTTGAACACACAGAAGTGACGACAGTCACAGTTCAGACATGTCTCCTATTGGACCCCTGTCCATTATTGTCCGCTCTTCATAAAACCCCGGGTACAGAGCCTTGACATGGCCCATTCAAGGCCATTCCGTTTCTTAAATGCGGCATGTTACTTTCCGCATACAGGAGCACATAATATATCCCAGTTTCACACATGGGCGACTCCCAAATGGAGAAGACACTTCCCATGCCTGTAGAAAGTAAAATTGATTGCTACCAGCTGATAAAAGGCCAATACCTTAGTTTCGCACCAGGCTTGTATAAGGGAGGATACATGTACACACATGCATACACACACACACACACACACACACACACATTGGTAGATTTACACACTGGGAGACCCACACACGGGTAGAACATTATACTTGCAGACCCATACACTGGCAGACCCATACACTAATAAACTCCTACACTGGTAGACCCCACACAGTTAAGACCCGTACACTGGCAGACATACCCAAACACTGGTAGACCTGTACACTGGTAGACCTACACACTATTAGACCCACATACTGGCAGAACTGTACACTTGCAGACCCATACACTGGCAGAACCGAACACTTGCAGACCCATACACTTGCAGACCCATACACTGGCAGACCCATACACTTGCAGACCCATACATTGGCAGAACCGAACACTTGCAGACCCATACACTTGCAGACCCATACACTGGCAAACCAATACACTACTTGCAGACCCACATACTGGCAGAACCGTTGACTGGTAAACCCATCAAAATTAATCTCACCATCAAGGCCAAGTGAGTAGCCGAACAGAATAAGCAGCAGGGTACCAAAGTATTTAGGGCTCGGAAAGAATCCCAAACTATTTTTGTTTTCTTTACGTTACATTTCTACTATTACAGTGGTGTCCTATCTGTCTGGCCTCCCTACCCTCTTCTTCCTCCTCCTCTTCTTCCTCACAATAATGCCCTCAGTGCGCTAGTGTTTTACTTTGTGCTTTACTTTGATCCTATTGTCATAAATCCATTTGCCGCGCTGGCCTACGGAACCATATTGATCAGAGCAGTGTTGTGTTGTGTGCTATAACTTGGAGTGCGATTGCACTCAGTGATCAGAACCGAGAGAGAAGAGTACTTAAACAGAGATATTGAGCAACGTTCTGCATCTTAGCAACAACACACAAAAAACCACGGCACATACCCACGTCACTCAAACTTTACTTCCGCACAGCTGCCTACAGTCTAGAGAGAGATGGCGACTCTCTTTAACCGCTGCCGCTATCCATTACCAGTTAAACACAACATGTATCTATCTTTCCTACTTTAACATTGTTCTGATTAACCTTTATCCCGCTGGTGGGAATCCGAGATGCCATACTGCGAGTTGATCTGGATCAATCCACCAGTGCAAGGACTAATAGAGCTTTATGCACTGGGTTAAGGACGTAAATTTAAAGTTATGTTTAGCATTGATTTTTCATCAATCAATTTTCAGGAATAATAATACTTCATAATATAATCAAGAGGTTACAGCACACTCGCTGATTTAAATATTTAAAATATAAATATACATAAAACTAAAAATACACAAATAAAAATATAAATTAAAGAAATTAATATAAATAAAATGAAAAATAAAAATACAATACAACAGAAATTAACTTGCCAAAATAAAACAAAATAGATGAGTGAGTAAGTAAGTAAATGAGTGATTATGGAGTTTATGTAGCTGCTGGCGTGAGTGAGTGAATATGTAGTTTTAACGTCGCTGCTGGAATCGTTCACCCATTTGTAACAACCCCAACACCCACAGAGCTACACTACACCACACCACACTACACTACACTACACTAACCCCAAAACGGCTGGATGCCCCAGTGAGTATGGTCTATCTGCGTGAGAGTGTGTCTGTGGTCACTGGGTAATCAGCTGTCCCGTGGCTATAGGAGTCATGGCTGTAGGAGTCGTGGCTGTAGGAGTCGTGGCTGTAGGAGCTTGGTCAATACCAGAGATGCTTACAATCAGAGACGCCTCAGAAAGAATGTCAAGAAGCACTATAGATGTGTTGGCCAGACGGCCCTCGACGTGCGACAACGATCCTCTTCCGCAACATCGACTACGATTACATAGTCTGTCGCGAGGACACTTCAGCTCCCGATTGGAAAATATCTAAATTTGGGCAGTGTTTAGCGAGACACGTACTGAAGATCTAGGTTCACGCCCTCTAAAGTGTAAATGTTCAAGTACTTCTTAAGAAAATAATATCCAGCAGTATCTATGTAGATAAATCTAAAAAAGTACCTTATCAATACCTCCTTACAATCATGACAAACTTCCTGCCTTTAATAATGTATAAATGTCGTCTCAAGTTCTACCCAATCTCCAATAAAACCACCTACACTACTTGCACTACATTAGCAAAACTGCAAGGAAACACACATTAATAATAAAATAAACTTCTAAAAGCATGCACAATTCCTGAAACATACTGCACGAGTAATACACACAAACTTGTACTACATGAAACAAACAAGTCCCAAAAATATTAACCTTGAAATATCCAAAAGATAATCAGGTAAAACACACATGTCTAACACACACAGACATACACTATGTGAAGCAATCAAGCAAAGAAAAAACATACCTTGGCATATCCAAAAGGGAATTAGGTAGGTAAAAAGACGTTTACTATTCCACGAGGGAAAACGCACGCAGTCATGAGTCTAACACACATAGACATATTATGTGAAGCAATCATTTCAAAATAACAAAAACTTGGAATATCCCAAATAAAATTAGGTAAAACACTTTCATTATTCCACGAAGGAAAACACACAAATCCAACACACACAGAGGGCACAAGTCTAACGCACATGGACATACTATGTGAAGCAATCAAGTCAGAAAAAAAAAAACATCCAAAAGAGAATTAGGCAGGTAAGACACGTTCACTATTCCACAAAGGAAGACTCACACGTCTAACACAGACACACACACAATTTGAAGCAATCAAGTCAAAACAAAACAACATACCTTGGGATATCCTAAAGAGAATATTAGGTAGGTATAAAGACTTGTCACTATCCTACGAGGGAAGAGGGTTGGAAGGGACGACTTGCTCCGGAGCTATCGGACGTAGGATACACCAGCAACACAATGAACACAGGAGTAAACCTCCAAAGACTTCTAACACAGGGTACCCGTGGCAGCAGCAGCGAGTTCCAAAAGAATTCCTGTTTTGACAGCGGATTCACCTGGGCCACAGGAGCAGAGTCAGTGAACCGTGACACGACCGCTCGGACCTATTGGGCATTCCTGGCAGGAGGAAGAAGGCGCCTGGGCACGATCTACGAGAGAAGTACTTCTCCTGGCTGTCCACAACTCTCCACACACAAAACTATTAAGCCTTCCCTACCACGGTAAATTTCCAAATCTTTTTCCTCGACAGTGGTGTGTCGAGTCGAGCCGAGTTTACAAGAGAACGAGAGAGAGGGGGAGAGAGAGGGAGGGAGAGAGCAGACTTCTAGAATTCCCACAGCATCTGTAAAAGCAGTTGCGACTAGGCTGGGTCCAACCAGGACGGAGCAAGACGGAATAGATGGAAAAGTTTTAATGGGAACAGTGTGGGTTAAGCGAGAAAAGAGGGAGGCCCCCCCCTAAAAATCTTGCCAGTATGACTCAAGGAGGCCTAGACTTGATCTATATCCCATTTCTACTCCCACTTCGCAACCTACATTACCCTTGCTTGATGTATATCTGTCACAAAAACAGTAGACAGCGTGCTGGCTTAGCCTTGTGTGTGTGTACGTTGCAGATAAAACGTAATAGCATACAATTATAAATATACACTGTTCTCTTAGTTGAAGGTATGCATCCCGTTATCAATCTAACATAAACGTAATAGAATACATTGATATTCAGTGATTTGTTGCTGAATGTCGCTGATTAAATCTTTCACCCAGTCGCCTCTACTATATAATAAGACAGATTGATAAATATCCAATATCCTGTTAACCTCAATACAAATTAAAGATACACACATCCATATATTAGATCTATAAATATAAATTGAGCAAGATAAGAAATGAGAGCATGTTCATGTATTCATACATCTCACAGTTGGTTGGAAAGTATTGTGTTAAAAACCATGCGACAATTCCCACCGCCTCCGTTGCATATAGGTAATAGATCTGGAGACCTTTGCACGAGACCCCCACGAGGACCCAGACAACGAGAAATGATGACAAACCTGTGACGTCGCTCTGCCTTGCCCACTAGTGACATGACATAAGACGGGATGAAATTCCACAAATAATTGGCCCACTATTTACATCTGATTCACAGTTTGCCAGGTCACTTAACTGGATCGACGCGCCTCAACGATTCAGTTAGAAAGCAATTTTCGCTTTGAATCCTGTTAAGTGATACAGGCGTAAACACTACCCTTTTAACATTCCAAATGCTTTTATCTTCTACATACTGTTCAATATGACTACATGTTCAATGAGGCAAATCTAGAATATAGTTGTTCCCCAAAAACAATAAAACTGACAAATGTACAAAATGTTCAATATGCTAAAGGATCCTTATGACTAGTATGTGCGGACGGCTGTTCACTAAGCCAAGTTTAGAAAGAAAACTTTGTTGTTCTCCAAACATAGTAAAAGTGACAAAAGCACAAACTGTTCAAAACTTTGAAATATAGGACTAATATGATCAAAATGTGTTTACCGATGCAAGTCTATAATTTAATTGTTCTGAAAATTATGATAATATTGACATTTAACATTGGAGCCAAAAGTGGGTGTGTATTATTAATTTGTTTCTTTTGAGCATTTATTTCTTATATTTTTTCTTCTTTTGAATATTTCTTTCTTATATTTTTTTCTTCTTTTGAGCAATTATTTCTTTTACTATTTTCTTCTTATTTATGACAATAAGCAGTAAGGAGTGAGTACTGGGGTGGGGTCTATACATTTTATTTATTTTATTTATTTTTAATTGGGTATTAGAGTCACTTTCAAGATTCTTCCACTTATATATGGGTGTGGTAACAACATTGGTGTTTGAACAATTGGGCATGCATCCCTCTAGTCTATCAATCATTGCACCAACAACACAGGCATGTCTCAGTCAGTCGAGGTCTGGAGGAAAGTTGAGCAGTTGGGTCGTCAACGTCACCTGTTCCCCAGATCTCTACAGGACACAGATAGGGCCGGTCTAACAAGAATTCTCCTGATTGTGTGTAGGTGGGAGGTAGGTGGGAGGCGGGGGAGGTAGAGGAGATAGGGTTATCTGGGTGCATCACCACCTCTTTACAAAGCCCCCTTCACTCGATAACTGTGTTGTCAAAATTCCTCTACAAAGCTTTCGACTGGTTTCTTTTTCTAGCATTCCAAAACCATGCAGTGTTGATCTTCATTTAGATAATCGCAAACAACCCGGGCATTTTAAGTAATAAATAACATAAATACAATTACGGGCATTTTAAGTAATAAATAACATAAATACAATTACGAGGTTAACCCTTTAAATGAGAAGTTTTGATTAGGTTTTCAAATTCTCAGCAATGTCTACTGTTGTGTCTATGGGTATGAATAGAACTGACAAACCCATCGTTTTCTTTAATTTCCTAGCCAACATTTCACAGTGACACAAGTAGTTTACACATTTCCACTTCCCCTTCCTAGAATGGTTCAGACATCTTCCACAACATGGAAATGCTATCACTGTCTTATCTCTTTACTTATATCTCTTTGCAAGTCTTCATTATACTGCATATAATTACTTTTTTCTTCGTTTTCTTTTCTTTTATTAAAACAAAAGGCAGATTGTGCCCAAAGTTGACAAAATAAATATGTGTCCTTATGTCACAGGGTGTTCAACAGTCGGCAGTCAGAGGTCGACAGGTGGCAAGCAGTCAGACTCCAGGAAATATGTATACGTGAAATACACCTCAGCTCTCAGACAGGTCGTTGTTTTGTTCGCACTGCCGCCACTCGTTAAAAACACCACGTAATAGAATTATGGTAGATCAGTACTGTCACTGCTTTATGTTACCAGTGCTCTGTGTTACTAATGCATTATGTTACCAATGATTTATGGTACCAATATTTTATAGGTTACCTAGTGCAAACGGTTCAGTTTGGCATAAAATTAACACAAACTTTGATTATAAAATGTCCTCAAAATTATATGGTGCTTTAGTAAATGTCCTTAAAATTGTATGATGCTTCAGTAAATGTCCTTAAAATTGTAGGATGTCATTACAATTGTAGTATGTTTCAGTAAATGTCCTCTAAATTGTAATATGCTTCAGTAAATGTCCTTAAAATGTAGGATGTTATTACAATTGTAGGATGTTTCAGTAAATGTCCTCACAATTGTAAGATGCTTTAGTAAATGTCCTTAAAATTTCATGCTTCAGGAGATGTTTCTTTGATATTCTACATGGCCATTGGTCCTATATTTGAAATGGGAATTATTTTCACACATGATAATACAAGAATAAGGAAGCCCATAGTGGTGGTTGTATGTGGTATGTGGTAATTGTGGTGATAATGGTAGTGGTAGTAATAGTTGTAGAAGTAGTAGTTGCAGTAGTAGTAGTTGCAGTAGTAGTAGTAGTAGTAGTAGCAGCAGCAGCAGCAGCAGCAGCAGTAGTAGCAGTAGTAATCATCATAATGTAATTCTATTTGCAATACCATACTAAATATTATGGTGCTTATGAAATAAAAAGTTTTACTTTAGTGGATCTCTTCCTGAATTCATTCTACTGCATCTACAAGTTTTAACGTACAATGGCAACACCACACACAAGAAGAAGAACACACAAAAACTGAGGAAGCAGCTCAAGGGAGGTAAGTCTACATCATTCCTAGACCAGGATTTTATGACAACACAATCATAGATACACAACAAACTACAACAGATCTACACAGCCGACTCTGCCGTGGACTGTGTCGCATTCCTTCCGACTTGCGCCACGACACCGCTTTAATTGGAAACATCCGAAGTCGTTACGAACTGGCATTCGACCCCTGCTGATTCCCGAGCTAACCGTCTACAATTTGCGGGAAAATGTCACAGTTGAGATTGAACATTGGTGAACATCCCAGCTCTGTGGCGTCACGATCGCTTCCGACTCATTTCCGAGCAGATTATTAGTCATGATCTGTATTTGAACCCAGACCCGATCACGTCCTCGACGACGGAGACTCGATTCCTGGAGACGATGGAGATGCAACGCGATACCTCTGGAAGCCTGGCGATCAGCAGATTCAGTCGACATTCAGCCAGGTCCGTGGGGAGGAAATAGAAATAGTCCCCAGATACAGGTAACAAGAGACGTGTTCGGCTCACGTTGCTCCGATAACATTTGATTTCACGAACGACCAGGGGAAAAAGTCCCCATATTTCTTCACCGGAATTGTGCTTCTTCTTGTATAAAATTACTGTAAGTAGCAGTAAACTGGACAAAATATATCACCGAATTTACTACATATAGATAGTATCTAAGTCAAAAATTCTACCTGTACAACCAAGACTTGGTATTAATTATACAGAATAAATACATGTGTAAAAACATAGGTGGATATGTAAGTAAATTCATATATTCTATGTTACAAATCCATAAATTTACAGGAATTAAAATATTCATATTGTTAATACAATACTAAAAACACTGACCACTTCAACATGCATCACCACTTCATATCCCATATTTCCTGGGCATTACATACACAGACACTGAATCATTATATCAGTCAACAGTAGCCAATTCCCAACCAGGCTCCAATATACGCTGTTGAAATGTTAACGACATATTTTCCAACATTTGACCCAGGCCTCGACACATTCAAAGTCAGCGTTGACTGTTTCCCCCAACAGCTGCTTCTGCTAGTGCTACCGCTTGCAGCCAATCTTTTCCCCGCAGCGGAAGCCCGCCACCTCTCATGGAGACAAAATTATCTAAAACTTGCTTTAATCTTCTTCATTAACCAGCAATTTGAGGCCAAGTCGCTGGCTGGAACTGTGGGAACCTGGTGCGCAGGATAAAGCCGGGATAAAGCCAAGCAGGATTGGGCAACTGGTGAATCCGTTAAGTCGACCAGGGGGTCTCGGATTGCCAGGAGCCGGAATGCTGCCACGAAATTGCCACGAGAAAAATGCTGCCACAAACATTGACATTATTTCACGCCCATCGAATCCTGTTTGTTCCATGACATCTCAGCTTAAATAGTTTGACGTCTTGTCAAAAGATGGGCTTAATACGGAAGAGCCTGTGTGCATCGGATGTGCATCAGAAAATAGGGGTCAGGAAGTCAATAGTATAGCTGATATGGGCTACACAAGCTTAGATCCAGTTGTAATTAATAATACTTAAAAATCGTATTGCTTTTGATTCCCTTTATATAAAGTTTTCACCCACATCTTGTAACCAAGAGTAGTATTCACAAATGGGTTTAACCTTCTCCCTGCTGAATAAAATCAAAGTGCTCTGCATGTGATCAGGCAACTTAAGTCGCCTTCAGCAAGGAGAGGGTTAAGTCATTTTTTGCTGTATATTTTGTCTTCAAAAACTGACTTAAAACCCTTTCGTGAATACGGCCCCATGTCCTTATGTCAAAACATAACACAATATTCTATATTTATTTTCCATAAATTCATTCCTGTCTTTAATTCCTAAATTACGTGCAGTGCTTCTTTACAACAACCAATCATTGGCTCATTAATTTCATCTGACTTCCATTACCCACTCTTAAAGAGACAATTCCTTTCATCATCTGTCTGACCTTACCGACCTCCTAGATAACCTCCATCACACTCTGTCCCATCAACCAGAGATCGTTAATTAATTCTCCGGCTGTGATTTTACTTTCCTTCTGTGTTTCTTTCAGTTTTCCTCCTAAAAACCCCACATCAACCACAACCCTCATTCCAATATACTCCCTCCTTCCTCTTAACAAAATCCAGCATCACCATTTGTTGCTTCCCTATTATTCCTACATTTCCCCAACATCTTTCATCATCGAGGTCTAGGTAGTCCGACCTCGCCTGATAAACCCTGTCATCAGGGGTCAATCCCATCAGCCTTGCGATATACCACAGGGGCCTCCAGTCGCAACTGCGATATCCAGGCTGCAACTGCGATATCCAGACCGTACTACCCCCTCTGTATTCTTCGACACCAAGAGGTGTAGCGGCTCCATCCGTTTCATCGCAGCTCGCAGTCCTTATCGATGATTGATCAATTAATGTTCACTGGGACATGTATGCGATAAATAGCAGATAAAGACTGCACTGCTGAGAATAAGGCATGTCACACCAGACTGTGCCGTCTTATCACTACACCACCAGTGGAAGTGTTTCTTTAAGAGGTCTATGTAATTGGTTCGTCAGCCCGAGAACAATTTAATGTCAGAGTTGCTTCCGCCGAGACCATTGTGTTAACTACCAATCCTAACCCCTGTCATCATTCGGCCATTGATTTTTCAAATAAATTTTCCCTTTATACTGATTCTTAGATTTGCGTTATTTATTTATTGCTTTGCATCATTACGTGAATATTTCGCCCATATGCTACTGGATTCTCGGAAGCATACCATATCACACAAGAATGTGTCGCTCAAATTAAGTTATCTCCTACAAACTGGAAACGAAGTATGGATATCACCACACACCTGCTACTGAATTGAAAATTATCTTTTGATCTTTTAAACAAAACAGCTTCTGTGAAATTGAAAGATGTCCTAGTTTAGCATATAACATTACATACATCAGACGTGGATAGATTTAAATGCTATTTATATAACACAGTGACAATAAACCCACAGATTCTTTTTTTTTCATTTATGGAACATAATTCTTTTCAACAAACACACATATTCATCAGACTTTTTGTAGTTGAAAATTAACATAAATTAACTTACTAAACAGTACTTAATTTTAACTGAAGAAATATTTACAGCTGTTTAATTCGGTTAAGGAGGCCCTCCAGACTTCTCCAGCTGACCTGGGCCCTCCTGTACGAAGGTGTGTTAACTCCAAGGTATCCTCAACTCCCTTACTAGTCAATGGGTCAAATTCTAGTTAAAATTTCCACAGAGTTACGCAGTTTCGCACAAGAGAGCCCAGAATTATCTACGAGTCGGGAGTTAATGACGACACTGCCCCTATCTTATTATTCCGTCCGAGCAATAACGGTCCCCGTTGCCAATCAGTTTTTAAACTTGTGGACTCGACTTTGTGGTCGTGTCTCCTACTTAAATCCTGGGCTTCATGTCGGTAGCAGACAACACTTGAAAGACCAACCCAGCAGATTGATGTGACACCTACGATAGACCAAATAAAAAAAAAGACACCAACATGGCCACGACTAACATCGCCAACATCCGTCTCTGTGAGAGATTCTCGGCTTAAGACAGTGAAAGGTGCCGCCGTCTTTTCAAACCAACTGACAATTACCATATAAGGAAATAAATAGGTCATTATTCAGTGAAATTATGAGATTTCCCCCAGGAGCCAAGGTACAATTTGTTTAATTATTCCTTTAATCAAATACATATGGATATTTTCCTGAATTCAATTATTTTTTTTTAATATTGTGTTTTACAAGATTTAGCATTTATTATTCATAAAAATAACCAGAGAATAAAGCCTTTATTTTTTGTAAGCATTTAACTTTAACATATTACTATTCACAGAAATTATTTATCTAAACACACCATCTAAGTTATGGATAGAGCTCCATGCAATTAAACATAATTACTTTTCAGATATTCAAATGAACAATTTTCATCAACATTATATAGTCACTGCACTTATCAGAACAACCGAGAGTTCCACAATAAAAAGCAAAAGACGACGATTAACAATGGCAATGAATACACTCGAGTAACACAGAACCGTTAAGAAAAGATGAATAATTTCCTTTGATCTCTGGTCCTTAATTATATCTTAATATAGTCTCAAGGCACCCAAAGCCCAACATGTTTTGAAAGCGATATTATGATAAGTTTGGACATGTAGCCATGCTTCATTAGCCTCAGGTAAACTTACAGTAACCGAAACAATTTATTCCCGATCGTCCTAATCCAAAAGCCAATAGCAGATCAACTGCAAGATAGTAGCATGCTATCTATTCATTTATTTCTTCGCAATAACTTTTTTTAACGAAAACAACCTCTTCCAATAGAGCAAAGGTGGTGGGGAGAATACGGTAATAAAGCATCGCAACGCAATCATGCTTATCTCCCTTTGTTCTGAGAGACAATCGGGGTCTGAGGGGGTCTGTGCTAGGTTTTCAATATGGCCTTGTTCAACTTGAGAAGAGAAAAACGTGCACTTGATGCTTTCAAACATTCGATTAGCATGTTGATTCCTAAGGGGAGGGAAAGTGGGTGGACAGGGGAGAGAAAGAGAGAGAAAGAGAGAGAGAGAGAGAGAAAGAAAGATAGAAAGAGAGAGAAAGAGAGAAATGGAGAGAGAAAAAGGGAGAGAGAGGGAGAGATTTATGGTGTGATCGACAAGGACTGGACGCGGTTGACTGACACGGACGACTCGTCACTGTGGCGACGGCAACTCAAATCAATACCACCTGACAATGGGGTGGCATGTGTCGCTAATGTTTGATAAATATCACTCTCGTCATATTTTCGCTGTCAATATTTCGTCCCTTGTGCCTACAGCCTCTCAGCCCATTAACGGAGATAAGACCGAGTCGTGCAAAGACTTGCCAACATGCCACGTTGATCAATGACACTAGAAATGCTTATATGTTTCCTCAACTGGGTCAGTTTGTTTTTAAACTGGTATACCAGCTACTTAAATATTTATCTGTTTACTTCATGTTGTCGTGTACATACCATTTGATAAACGACTGTTTCGAGTGTTCTATCTCCATGAGCTTGTGTGGAGGCTCATATTCAGTTAATGCTCACAGCTATTTGGATTAAGATCTATGCATATCTTTACCATTGGCGGGGTAATAGCACGTGAGTAGTTTGTGGTCTTGTGTGATCTAAATATATACATAAATCTAGATATAAATTCATAAAAATCAATACTGGAAAACTCAAAATATTTTAAGACAACTTTAAATATTCGTGAAAAAGACACACATACCAAGCATACACACAGGTCTCTCAGAGGTTTATTTGGCATCAACTCGAACAACTCAAAACTTGAGCGATCGGACAGAGAGGAAATATTATATTAAGTGAGTGTCCACCCCACCTTTCAAGTATGAATCGAGCGCAACCCCAACGGCCTTGCTAGCTGGTCGCTAAATTAACCCTCGTCTTATCAGTAAACGTCAACACTAGATCTTGTCCTTTTGTACTACAAAAACCTGCAATAAACACAGATCAACAGAACCGAATTGGTACACATTTAACCCAAGAAAACCTTGGCAGGACTTGATGTAATCACGATGAATTGCGATGTATTCACTCACCTTCATATTGACAAATATTTTCAAAATGGACGTGGTGAGGACAGTTTCTAAACGTCAGACATGACACACCTGTGCAGATGTCTATGTTGTCCCCTCTCCAATCTCGAACCCACAGCTAATATTGCCGATATATATCAGTCTTCAACCTGCATGCTGACTTGCGTGTGTCAATATGAAAACCACGAGATAAGACGGTAGGGTATTCCTCCACGTCTTTAAGTGTTCCAGCCACCTAACACTTTCAAACGGATTATACAATGGGTGATAAAAATCGACCTTTTTTTTTTGTCTTGGGTAACGGCTGGTCAGTCGTGCAGTTCTGGGACAGAGATTAAGACAGGGATCTATCCCACTGTCAACCCTAAATCAAATCCAGGCACAATATCCCAACTTCCTTGATATGGGGTACCTTTTATCTCTCGGTTCAAATTTATAGCACTAGCACGCAGGTAGGTTAGGGTTGTAGTAAAGTCACAAAGCAGGCCGTTATGATGACAAAATCCAACATTCGACCGCCTCACCACAGATGTCACGGAAGATACACACTCCCAACCGCCCTACTTGTATCTCCGCCGTCCGAAAAATATCAAACAGCATAAATTATACTTCATGAAAATAATTTATACGAATCAAATTACAAAATACTAATCGTAAGAATCGAATAACTATGTCAGAAAGTTGGCACCAGCGAACAACCAACGAGTTAACTCGATAAACAAAACGCTGATAACTTAACAAATAGTTCAACCTAGTGCTCTGTGCCTCCTCAACACAAAACGTGGAATATATCATGAATATTTCATCGAGTGAATAGTTCTTGAATTCTATCACCTTCTTGCCGTCTTAATTCTGCTTGAATCTAGAAAGTTCAGGATGGAAGTTGGTAATATTGCACAATCGTTTTTGGGTTTTTTGTTTTTTTGTATTGGGGTTTAATGTCGCTTTCTAGAATCTTTCACTAATATCACAATCGTACCAACGCAGATATCTAACAATACCCAATGTATTTTACATTCCCTACTGTTTATTGACGGAGTATGGTCAGATTGATCGATTCGATTGGCTGTTTGATTAGGTCAGCTGTCAGCTAGGACCACGATTCGCACGCTCAGATTGGCAATGACACTTTATTATAAGTGAAATTAACACTAGGTGTATTCATCATTTAGCATTCAATGAGTTAATTCTCTGTAAAATGTGACGAGAATTTGATAATTTATGCGTGGTAACATGATCTATCGAAACATAAAATCACCATACATTGAAATGGAATATATTCAATGGTACTATTGATCTTCAATACCACAAGGCACAAGACATGACAATCGAAAAAGAATATCTATCACCAAGATCTTCTTTAATATATTTTAAATATCAGACAATAAATATGTCCACGTCGTAACAGAAAAATAATGCCATATTTTCAATTAACATCCAATATTATTAGCAAAAACGTGTTTGCCGTCACGTCGTTGTAAATGCAGCCTGGAGGTGCTATGAAATAAATAAACGATCGTCGCACATTTACTTAAGTGCCAGAAGACATTCAAATAAAAAATGATAAGTAATTCAGTTGGTATTGTCGTAAATAATCTCCCGAGTAATAAACGTACACGGAAAACCACATCCAGTAGCGTCCTGTTGCCTGCGCCAAGGCCACTGTCGTTATTTTCTCTCTTTACAATAAGAGTGGCAAGGCAAAGGGTATACAATACTATTCACGGGGCTGAAATGGATTTACTAATGTACAATATGCATTAATGGTAGAAGACAACCTCCAGGGTCAAAGTTCACGACCAGCGATAGAACCAGTAGAAAGGAACCAGTTTTCAGTGTGCTCCCTACACAATGCGACAATACAGGAAACCAGTCTTACAACACTTGGGGTTTTTTTTCATAGAGGTTTTTATATTCGCAAGTATTCTCTGTGAATCATATCGGTGTGGCCGTCTTTCTGGTGGCTTGCCGTTAAACCACTTCAGGACTGATTTGGTGGATGTGTGCGTTGGTCTCTGCTCGGCTCTAGCGAAGCACAGCCCAAGAGCCCAGGAGAGTGAATAAAGGGAATTAAGCCAGGTTTGGACTGGGCAAACATTTACTTGGGCCATTAAGCCGGAATTTCACAACAGGTGGTTGCCATAGCATCATAACATTGAACTGTGCAAATGTTCCACGTGGCGTTTTTTTTAGCTATGCTCTTGGTTTAAATATTATACAATATTAGTGACAACCTTTGTATAAAATAAGAAACCATTTTCACAAAGTACCCATCCCAGTGTCTACCTATAAAACAAAACATCTCCAGTAGGAACATTGACAAAAATAAAAAATATAATTTGTAAATAAAATGCAATTTTTGGTCAAACTTACAACTAATATTATTTCATATATAAACTCTAAAATGTAGACTTGGTCCAACCTTTAAATTAAAAAAAAAATGTTGACATCCCTGTGCCGGTAATAGCCGAGAGATGACATAAAAACACCTGTGGTTGCGTCGTCCGGCGAAATCAAATTAGCTTACACACGGGACTTGTCGAATTGACACTGAAGCTAATGAGGCGAGCGACAACAGCCTATGCAAATTACACCGCAAACCTTTGGCAAATTTGAAAAGACACGTTAAGCCAAACTGCAAACAGAGTCCACTCTCCCTGAAGAAAAACATGTCCGCTTGTCTCCGCGATGTGTTCTCTATTATTATAAACTGGGAGATTTGATCAATAAACAGATATCTGTGACGTGTTGTTGTGCTTGGCAGTTTTTGTGGTATTTTCCCCAAGTGCTTTGTTTATGCCAGGAGCAGCCCATTCAATAAGTAATGATCCATTAGCAGCAAATACCATATGAACTATCGATGATAGCATAACATATATAACACATTGTGGTAACGCAATATTCCATAAACTTGAACCTCTATTTTGTCACAAATGTTGTCTTACACTCAGTGGTTTCAATAGGTGCCGGAGACCGGCAAAATTGTTCATCTATTTCCCTAATTTTGTGTTCTACTTTCAATCTTGTTGATATAACTTTGTAGATGAAAGTATGATTTATGCAGGTCTTTTGCCTCTTACTTTTGCTACTCTGCCACCTACTTCCGATACTACTGAAACCACTGCCATATCACATTCAGGATAATTTCCTTACCCATCTTAGTTTCGTCACAAATGGGAAAGATTCTTGCAGCGACGTTAAGCTCAATGATCACTCACTCACCCATCTTAGTTTGCACATCAGTTAGTTTCTGATCAAGGTTGGGCAGTTTCCCTGTGCTGATGAGCTCGTCCATACTTTCCTTGAGAGCATCCTGCATCATCTGGAGGTACTGTCTCATGTACTCCTGCTCCGGGTTCAAGTTGCCCTGCTGACATAATCACATATTTCAGTTTGTAAGACATATCTTGAACCGAGTTTCATATATTTGTTGTGAACCTCAAAATATTTTCTTCTGATCTGTCAATTTTCGATGTAAACTTCTTGTTGCAATACTCAAAGTGAGTGAATTATTGATTTACGTCACAGCGGGAATCTTTCACCCATAATATTTGCTGTGGGGTGTACATCGTTTATGCTTCAGGAAGGATACCATGTATACCATATGTTATAAGAACATCATGAGTGACATAGCAAGTTAAAAGTACCGTACTATTTTTTTCCAATATATTATTGTGATACTAATCGTACCCTAACTGTTCACTGAGTGAGTTATGTTTTATGTCTCGGAGGGAATTGATTTTTCACCCATACGCAACAATCCTATCTATTCAATCTATTCAATTATGTTTATAATGATACAACTGACCGAGGGCGTGTAGCTGGAGGGCTGGCTGGGGGCCGATTCAGACTGTGATTTGTTGTCTTTCAGTTCCGTTTGCTGGTCGTCCATCACGTCGTGGTAGTCGCTGAAGCGGTCCTCGAGAGATCCATACATCTCCTCCACAATCTGAGGCAGAATAGCGAGAGATTTCCAGGAGGAGCACATGGACATGCGTCTAGTGGTACTTGGAGTATATGGATCTGCATCTAACCAGTGTATACACTCTTATCTAACATGTAATAAGATAAGACAATGCTTTATTGCCCAGAAGGGAATTAATGGAGGTATTATTGGATTATATACACATGAATGTACTGGTAGTTGGTCACAAAGTAGGATGAGCAATACAAATATACACAATGATAACACTACATTTCAAATAGATTTACATATTGTGGATATTTATTGAGTGATCCAATAACTTTACATTTCATTTTGTAACAGAATATTTTAAGGTTTAACCTGTGGAGTCAAAGCTTCAAGATCAGCTAAACTGTACAAGCGGTCTTTGTTTATGTCCAGGGTGTCAAAAAGCTGGATGAAAAATACGACAAGTTGAGAGTATACACATTTGCATGTATGAGTAGGAATGTCTTTTTGTAAACATTTGTTATTTGTATCATTATTCTGGCGAGTATGTTTTAAAGTTAGTTATTATCCCTGACTAAACAGATCTATTTTTTAGAATTAGAAATATTGCAATGACCTTAGAAACAAGGACTCACTTCCTTTGTAATTTCATCATATTCATCATTCCATTTGACGATATCCTTGAATACTTTGTCATCGTTCATTACCGCTGTCACAAACGATCCATACGTGTGACTTTTAGTTGTTGCCAAGAATGATCCAAGGAAGTGACTAAAACATAAACATTCGAAGTAAAATAACAACTGAATCAGCTAAAAAACATAGAATCTGCAACATCACTACATTCAGCTCACATCCGGGTCATTATGACCCCAGGACATCCATCCTACGTCCGAGTCAGTACGACCCCAAGACATTTCAGCTTGCTGGCACAGGCTCTCAGATACTAAGCCAGTCACTAACTACTTAAGCAACCGGGTCAGCCCCCT
>JAUTBV010154793.1:0-10396 GCA_032361325.1 Lepetodrilus fucensis | reverse complement strand
GCCACCGACTGAAACTGCATTCTGCAACCTATACAACCAGAAATCAGCGTAATATTGAACTACTGGTTCAGGTTCCTGCGTTGTTCTCATGACGGTGTCTGTCGCTTTTCAATGGAACCAGGAGCATCCGCTGGAGACAAAGGATTAGCAGGGCGTGACGGGGACAAGATGTTCCCGCCAGCCTGTTCTTTGATGCCGATGATGGCGACTAAAGTGGATGAGGAGGTAACGCCGCTCTGAAGGAGATTGGGCAAGTCGCCACTACCCGGCTGGACGCCTTCTGTAATTGCCAGAACACATTGACACCGTAATCAAATCCCAGAATTAGGAAACACAAAAGATTTCCGATGTTCTTGGTTAACCGAAGCAGATTGCTTCACAGTTGTTGGTGATTTGGGAATAAACGATAAAGAGACCGTATTTCAACACAAATGGACAAGACCGGATTTAGAATATAAGCCTCGCCTCGCTATAAAGTGTATTCCAAAGTGGCATTGTTCGATACATATTAAATGTGTTGAAATGAGTGGCATGTTAGACATGTTAGACACTAGGCATTAATATGACATTGACAATGTGCTTTTACTGTGGTCTTTACCGTTATTGCCACATGCATGGGTTAAAAACCACCGATGCCAGTTTCTATATAGGATTAAATGCTGTCACGACGAACACAAATTCCAGATCACATGATAGATACTATGGCCATTAATTAAAGTAGTGCATGAAGTTTTCGAGAGTATAGGGCCCGTGAGTTGACACGAGATAGGCCGAGATTCATTCAATATCCGGTGACATAAACCGGCCAAACACCTAAATGCGCTACAAATTGACGATATCCCATTGTGACCTCGCATGAAAACTACACGATTCAGACGTCATTCATAGCAACCGTCACAATTCTTCCTGTCACCGGAAATGACCCCGACGAGACTTACTGTCTTTATTGGTTGTTTGAAAGTTCGGATCCATTTTGAACAGATAGGTTTTTACCACTTGTACATTGACATACATTGATACATGTGGCTATCTTCAGTGGCCACTAGGGTATCTCTATCAACAGCTGTACAGTGTGTATGGCAAGTCCTGCTGGGATGTGCCATACGTCTGTTAGATTGGACTAGAGGTCTTTGTTCTTCCAGAACTCTGTTGTTATTACTGATAGAATGTATACATGACTCTGTTCTATTACGAATAATGAGGTCAGGTATTTAGGCGTAGTAATACTACACGATAAATCACTTGGTGCAACTTCAAACGGTGTTGCTGACCTTGGACGGATTTACTAGAGGGTCACGAGTTAGCAACGCATCCAATCACCGGGTGGGGTTTCTTGGCCATGGGACGTATGCATCCAGCCAATCAGCTGTCTGGAATTATATTTGGCGTAGGAAGACAGGCAGTTGACTCACCTCGAACTATACTTTCACTTTACTCCAGGATATACATGGAGTCATTTAATTTATAACAATGACCACACAATTTCTTCTGGCGCAGATATACATTTACAAACCGTAAGGTTCCCAATGTTTAGATTAAGAATTCAGAACAGCGTATATACGAGTGACGATTTGGTCAAATGAAACTTAGAATATTTGCATTCAAATTCATATTCGCCAAACTTCCTAATACTTCTAATTCTGGTTTCAACTTGAATGGTAATTTGACAGTATCACACCTAGGCGATGATGAATGTGCGTGTTATTTAACGAGAGACTTGAAGTGGGCAAGCCCTTCATCATTGTCACAATGGCGTTTTCATTAACGACTACACAACCTGGACCAATCAAGTTCTCCGACCCTTTTGATGCCATGTTAATATAATTCTTACTTAGTATTGTACGTACAATTCGGTTAATTTATGTTTACACTTCGGTTAATTCGTAATAATTTAATAGCGTGGTTATTTTTATTTGCGTATAATACATGCTCGAAAACTTGCTCATAGCTACATTATTACCCTGGTCAATGAATCAATGTGCTCATTCACCTGGTTCAACTCCCTGGGGAGTATACAACCCAAGCTGCCGGTTAAGGCTCTAGAAGGTTTAAATGCACAATTCCATCTCATCCTACCTGATACCCATTCACAGCTGGGTGGACTAGAGCAGTGTGGATCTAAGCACTTTGCTCGAGTTCTACAAGATGGCATGAGCTGGGTTCGAATCCGGTAGGACCTCTGGACTACATACGCTCCACGTGTTTTAATAGTACTAGCGTACATTTCGGTTAATTCATTCTTATATAGTGCATAGTTCATGTAATTCATGCTACGGGTATTTGTGGGTAACATCCCCGTTCAAAATATTCTGCATGTAGCAATATGTGCAAAATTTACTATCATGACCGTCAGCATTTTACGTTAAATATTTGACGGAGACTTTCAACAAAATAGAATTCACGAATATCACAACCTGGCATCAATGGTTACAGTCTTAATCTAATATGCCTTCGTGAAGCATGAACCTAATGTATGTTACGCAGGCTATTATTGGGACCCTATTTATAGACGGTTTACAAATTTAGTACAGGAAAATCGTGAAGCATCCTTAGTTTCTGATTTAAATAGCGATAAAGATAATATTGTGTATTATAATAAACGGAGCTGGAATTGAGATTAAAGAGAGCTGGGGTCTAAATTTACTTACAGATAGGCTATTTTTTACCCAAGGAAGGTACGCTTATTTACTATTTGTCACGAAAACAGGAGTGCAGGTGAGATAAACTTACGTAGCTAGATTTAGATCGGTTTATTCTATCTTTTTTTAAACGAACAGACTAAGAAAAAATACATGAGAAGAAATAATGGTAGAATAAAAGTTAGCAACATGGAATAATTAAATGGATGAACAATCAGTCAATAATTGCATTTGTTACGTAATTAAATTGAACACTTTGGTTAACAACATTGAAATAATTCTGAAACCAATATATAATGGTAAACTTGTCAAATTAGATAGTTTTCATAGATTCTATTTAGTCTACAAACTTTCTAATAATTAACATAAGTTCAAAGCAATATAATGACCTCTTTGGGTAGAATTTTCTCTAATAAAATCACAGGCTGAAATTTGGGATTTGTGTGAAAAGTTTTTATCGTTTGATGGTTTGATATGGCATAACTAATTTTAGGAATGAATGACATAGTGTGGCAATGACTGCAGATAATTATAATGAACATCGTCATTTGTATAACTAGAACTCAATAAATTATATTTACTGTATCATTGTTGCATCAAGACAAATTACAAAATATTTCAATTTAAGCAAGTATTTTAACGTTTCAGAAAAAAACGCAAAGGGACAAAACACATACTATAAACATATTCACGTTCTTCCGTAAACATTTCTCCATATATTATGGCATTGGATGAAGTCTACCTCATAAATTGTTAATAACATTGCTTCTTTGAAACATAAAAATACGTATCAAAATGTTTTGCAATATTGTCTCTGAAATACGTTCGCTAATCATACACGTACACACAGTGTCAGTGCCATCGAGTTATGGACATGTCAGCCAATGTAATCTGTTGAAAAGTTTGGCATTTAAAAACCCTCACTGATTACAGTACTTTAAAAGTGCCTTATTCTCCCAAAAGGAAATAGCCATGACGTGATCGCAGATCGCAGCGGTCTAATTAAAGACACATTTAGCTCTTGACGGAAATACCTAACAGAACACCACCGGTCCCAAGCACCCATTCGCAAATCAGGCCGTTTATTAGGAGCGATAATTAGCCTACGGACTGCGCCTAAGCTATGGCAGAAACTTTAAATAATCCTACTATTTAGTTACAGAGCGGTAATTAAATTGCACCAACTGTCTCGTGATCATGATCACTGTTGATGTACTGTTGGCCCATGGTTTACTGCCGATGATCCGCCGGCAAACAAGAGCCCGGATGCTCTAGCTCTGAACGGCAACGATCAATGAAGACAGGACTCGACGCAAGAGCTTCATACATAATTCATAAACGGGCAGGGTAATGAAGCAGATGATCCAGCGCTGGTGCTGCTCGGGAATCAATGGACAACCAAACAAAGGACGAGTGTCAATACAAGGTATCTCTGAAGCTGACGCACTGTAAACAAGTTCCGGTAGAGCTCTCGCACGCGGGGAGATTACACCTCCGGGTCGTGCTAGACTAAACGTCAGGTAGCACCTGCTCCGTGACGTCACTCAACGAATACCTGCTCGAGAAGATTTTCGATTGTGTTTCCCTGGTCGTCATAAACCAAACATTCGGAGTCAGATAAGGATACCTGCTAAATACGTTAATGTCAATATCGCATTGCAATGGAAAGTCAATCATCGTTATAACATTTGTTTTGGAATTTAGATTCAATCAACGTTAGTTGGAGCGTGCACAGGAAGATACCAAATACATGCCGCACTCGTAGCAGGAGCGCCAATCTCCATTTCCGAGTCTAATACCCAGAGACAAGTATTAAAGCAAAACGTATTTGAATTATAGTGCTGCTGCATGTTTTAGTAGAAAGAACACATCACTTCATAGTGAAGCAAGAGCCCTGTTGGAAGCACAGTTCGAATGCAACACTTCATAGAAAGAAACGGGGGGAAACAGATAAAACAAGAACAAGTGATTGGTGTTTGCGTGATAAATAAAAACTAAAACACTTTTAAGCAGCGTTATAAAGTGTCCGCTCCTTTGCTATACAACGCAACGCTAATGTAACCTCATCCTCCAAACTCATGCCATTATATATCCTTAGCATCCGTCGAGACATGGTCTTCGTTTCGAAGATGGGGTAACCTTGGCCAAGATGTAACATTAAGGTCTCTACACACCAAAGGCGAATTTCGCGGCTACAAACTCGGCGAATTACGTTCCAAGACCTTTATATATATGCTTGCAAACCAAAATTCGCAACGACAAATTTCGATAGAATATTTTTGTTGACGACGCTGATTGTCGCGGCGATAAATCGCTCACCTCTGGTGTGATAGGACCTTTAGAGGTACTGATTTTGCTATTGCAAAGACACCAGATTGTCAGTATTAGGTTTGTCTTGTGCATAGGAATCTATTATCGGTGTTCAATTTACATACGTATTTTCAAACACCGCCATTTCCTATTGATGTATTAAGATGAAACAAATGTTCCTAATTGGCCCGCCTTCACAGACCTCTTCTTAAAGGGCTTCTAATGGTTTAATATATACGTCATTACGTATTATTACCTATTTAAAACACACGAACCGTTCTGAAATGACAACCAATATGCACATAGTCCTATTAATAATAGCTAACGCGTGTCAAATTACAGCCAGGTTATTGAATTTCAATTAGAACTTGATCTATTAAAAAAAAATCAATGTAGAAATGCAATGCTGAGGCATATATACATGACACGCCTGAATACCAGTACCCATTGTCTTTCCGTGTCAATTTCAAATTACATTACACACCACCGCACAAACCCGATAATCTACTTCCGCGCTGGAGGGTATGAGACAATCGAACGACATCAGAAAAATGAAAGCAGGAAACGTTTTTGTTCCATATACCGGCAATTAATGAACAGGGTCAACTCTAAAACGGTGTACAACTTCCACATTGTTGTATATCTGTATTACAAAGAAATTGTACATTGACGCTCATCATGACGTCAAGTGTTAAAACAAGCAAAGCGTGTAGATTATATTGCTTGTATGATTATGTGTATGCGGTAATTCGTAAGTCGTTAATTTGTATTAATCCATATTTCGTTTCCCACCTTTTGTTTATAGTTGATGGCAATCATTTCATTATTAGTTTATCTACAGTGTTAACCGTCTAAATGACTTGCTATTAAATTATAGTAGATCTAATCATTGTTAGAGATAAAAAATAAAAAATATATATAAAAAATCAGTAAATGTTGACAATCGAGTAATGTTACAGCACTATCATCGACACTTATGTTAATTATGTTCCATTTGCAAACTACATGTACTATAATAAACTTTGGAATGTTTCGAAAGGTAAAGCACGTGTAACCATAGCAACAAAGTAGGCACTAATTATCGGTTGCATATCTAAGATTCTTTTCCAATCGTCCCGCGTGTCAACCATCTTGTACCACGCCATTTTAACTCCAGCTTCTCCAAGAATGTTCTACAATCAAGTCTATTTTAAAACCAGTTCAATTTTCCACAGTTAATTTAATGAAAACGGAATAAAACAATACAGCGCTGTTTCAGATTGGAGCACTGCCAAAAGTTGTACACTCCACGAGAAGATCAAGTCGACCTAGCGGGAAGACGATTGGCTACTGGATTTCAAAACGCCATCCGATTGGCTGGTATTTTCTTTTCCGCTCGCGCCTTGGAATTATTTAGAGATGTCAGAATAAATCTCCTCTGACACTGGAGACGCTTTGGCTTGTGGTGTTTCCACTATCAATGTAAATATACCCTCCACGACTCCCTGGCTTCATCGCATTTAGTCCAGGGCTTATCCTCAGAGAACAGCACCGCCTTACTGCCGGTGGAACTGGGTCGCTTGTGATGAGTGACGGTAGCAATCAACAGTTTGACCTCGAGTAACAGTGTAAGCTAATGCCAACACGCAGACATCAATATTGTACCTACAATGGGGTCAGGGCATCGTTTCACGAAGCTATAACGTATCCACTATGAGGCCTAGCTGCAGTTCTGTAGAAGAATTAAGCCCCGTTTACTATTTTACTACTCAAAATTTGCTAAGGATCGTACCATTTTTGTAGGAAAAAAATATTTCATGACCCCGTATTGAAATATAATATAATAATAATATAATAGTATTCCCTAGCAAAATTTGAGTAGTATTATAGCAAAATAATAAACGGGACATCTACTATGAGACCATAAGTACTTTCGTATCGATCTCTTGTACATGGCGATAGGACATTTACGAGGGCGAGAGCTTCGAGAAACGTTACCTAGAAGATCCAAAGGTTCTACAGTGCATTCAAAGCTTCTTCAGAGTTCAGCTAAAGGTATCGACGTCAATAATGTTGTGTAAATGTCTTTCAACTCATTGGTTATCTACTATAGTGTGTTTTCTTTTTCTAAAAAGGAACAATTGCAAGTTTCCTCTATTTTCGTACCACATTCATGATTCCTTGCACTACAAAGGCAGCCACTGATATGACATTGTCATTGTGTGCCACAGCATCTGTATTCCGTTTAACGATACCTGTGGAACATTTAATTACGTGATTTTGCTTCATAATTCTAATGATAAATGCATTCAAATACTAGTAGGGCCTACTATGTAGACGTGACACAGTTCTATTGACTCATTTCCTTCCACGGTTCATAGTACGAGCTCAAAGCTATTCCCGGTACCAGACATCATATATAGCTATAGACAATATTGTCGCTGCCAGTAGGCCTCTACATTTTAATACTGATAGTATTCTCCAAGACCAAGGTCAAAGGAACTAACGTGTTGAGCCTCGTTATCGAATAGTAGTATCTCCATTTGCCGGTAGGTGGCATGATGTGATAATCTCGATATACCGATACGTTCTGCCATGACGCTCTATATCCTGCAGCCACTAGAATAGGCACCGAAGGTATAACAGCTTCCTTGTACACATATGCATCGCAAGAGATTATACCTTATTACTAGCAAGTCTTATTCCCTAAGAATCACTACCGTTGAAAACTTGGTAGACGAACCATAGTTTCCATCGGGGAAGGTGTTCAGGTAGCCAACTCATGCAGTTAGTTGTTCATGAATCCGGGAAGGCTTTTTACATAAATACTGTTTAAAATAATAGTTTCAGAGGATGAAAATAAAAACGGATGAGAATTATAATAAACCATATAGAACGATCTATTGAAAGGTTTTACACTTTGATTTTTCTCCAGCAATCTGTATAGCATTATAGATCATGATTTGCCTAATTGGGGTTCATTTTATAATAAGAATAGGCTTTAACGCACGCACACACACACACACACACACACACACAAACACACACACATACACACACACACTCACTCACTCTCACACACACACGTGCGCGCGCACACACACACATACACACACATTCCAATTTAAGAGAAAAAACCACAAACACACATTACAATTTAAGAAAAATATTATAATCTCCTTATAATAATTACACTATTAAAATACATTACAATGGCCGAATGATTTCAATTATCGACAAATCCAATGATCCGTGAAGTGCGCAATAGACGTTATTGATATTCCCTGTACTCTTCTCTTACCCTTGTGTATTTCTGAATACTCTCTGTTTATGTACTTTTCTTGATCTACGCAAGCTGCTAAATGCAATCATTCATGTTTATTCACACGCCACTTATCTGCCCACGGAAAACTACTACCGACTAGCTTGTTATTTCAATTTAACGTTATCGCCTCCATGAACAGATACCACACTAAAGATAGAATGGTCCCGAGGTCACTCGCGCATACTGTTCATTACATATTACATAGATAGATAAACAATTCTTAATCATTGACATTATACTCGGGGCTGGCACGATTTGGAATGTGTCCGACTTGGAACGGTACCAAGAGATCAGCTGATGAGGTAGCGCTCACAGAATGCAAGTGATATAACCATCGCTGCAAGATCTATTTACCGGGCTCCCTTCAAGAGTACCGAAACAACTTTTATAAAGCTATTATTTAACGCTCACGTCAAATCTTTTTAAATATGAAATATGCAATTGGATTATACAGCGTTTGATTAACTTTCTTTAGAGAGCACAACGCGAGGGTGAAAAATGTTGAAACGATTTGATTCGATCCAAATGGAGAGCCATCCCCGCCTTATTTCTTCTGAACCGTGTTAAAAGTGGTATGGCCTGTGATGGGTGGAATAGGAGATGTTGAAGAAATGTGAATTTTTCCATAATGATTTAATATTCTGCTTCTTGAAGATGGCACTATTTCTGGTGAGGTCTTGTTTGGTTTCAATACATATTCAAAAAATATTATTTAAGATTCACTAGGATTTTTTTGGACATATAATAAGAATTGACAAACGTGTACAGTGCAGGCGGCAGGAACTCTTCAAGAACTTATAGATACATTGTCCAGACGAATAATGGCACCATGTTCCGAAAATCTGTAGAAGGCCTCCCCACAACATATCTGATTGTCCTTAATTTATTTTGATTAGGCCTATACATGTACACACTAGCAATGTATGAATTCATTAAATCTCCCATATTTTACATTATCTTGATCAATGAATGGCTACAGAATAATCAAAGATAACAATATTGAATAATTATTGAAATGCAATGAAAATTACTATCAACATATCTTGTTTACAGCTTACACATATAACATATCCCACATTTTATACACCGTTTACTCTCTCCCCGCTGGAGTAGGTATTGGCAGTTCTTTAGGGCATATCCAGTTGCCTTTAGCATGGAGAGGGTTAAGGATATGTTGCAGAAGAATGCATGGCTTCCTTGCATGTATATCTTCTCGTATATAATCTCATCATACTACCAATGAGGGCACATGTTTCGTACCATAATCTTGACATATAGATATGATCGTATCAGCAATATAATTGCAGCTAATACTTTAATCATCGTGTTATCTGCAGACCATATCGCAACTTGTGTACTACGCATTTCAGCATCTGTGGATATGTTACCTTACTGCACCCCTCACCTGTGGTCAATACGTCATTGCCAAGATCATAACACATAGGTACTAGCCAATCAGCGCCTGAGATTCAAGAAATTGTCCAATCAGATACTGGCATAACAGCTTCTGTCCACACACAAATAAGTCTTTGAATGTGACCTGTCCAAAAGGTGAAACACTTCATTGTTTAATTCGTGGGCTGCAACTCTGCTAGTGAGAAATCACGAATGCGAGTAATCACCGTTAAATATTAATTTCCCCATATGCTGCTCATGTCGCCAAATGACTCATATTTAAAGAGTAACGCTCATGATATGGTTCTTAGCCAGATGGCCGTTAAAATTGAAAAGTGACGGAGGTCAATTGATTGGTTTAACTATACCGGTATTGCCATGAACATAATGTATACGCATGACGATCATGTATTGAGAAAGAAGCGTAATCACCAGTAACCTACCGTTCTTCAGTTGCGTATTGTACGAATATGAGTAAGTATATCGTACGTAGCTCTATTATAGTAGCAAACAGAAGAAATAACAATAGCAGTAAGTACATAGTAGGAATACGCGAATAGTTGAACTAATTAATAGCAAAGTTAGTATTTGTAGCAAAAACAAGAGAAGTAGGCTAGTAAGTCTGCTAGAAGTAGTGGTGGCAATATACGTATTACTAGCAATCAGTAGTAGTAGTAGTAGTAGTAGTAGTAGTAGTAGTAGTAATAGTAGTAGTAGTAGTAGTAGTAATAATAGTAGTAGTAGTAGT
>JAUTBV010154782.1:0-10397 GCA_032361325.1 Lepetodrilus fucensis | reverse complement strand
CTCCCGGCAAAACCGAGAGCACGAGGAGCGGATAAATTCATGACGTCACCACACACTCCGACAACGATCCGCAGTGTCCTATTTAGAAATCCTCGTGCCCCGAGTACCCCGACAACAAAATCAGTGATAATCGAAAACGCCCCTAGAGATTCAGACAGAATCTTGGCAGGACATTTTCACCTTGGCTGTCCTGGTTTACATTTGAGCATCCACGCCAGGTGTCCTAACCAGGGTATCGTTTCTCGAAGCTACCATATGTTCACGATCCTCATGTATTAGATATGGCTACGAGAGTCCTTATGGTCTCGTAGTAGATATGAGATACCCAGGACATCTAATGGGACATCTACTAGGACACCTACTGGTTTTGGCTGTGGTAAGACTTTTAATGTTCAAGGTCGTGGAATTGTTCCTTGATCTGTATTGCCTTTATTGATTAGGTACATTGATTTTCTAATCCTCTCCAACGTTCCATATGCATCGATATGTAATTGATAAAAATGAAATCTACTTAACATCTGGTGGCCAAAAATATTCGTGTTTTTGTCAGGGTATCGATAATTTAAAAATAGATGCTTATTTGGTCGCAGTCAATAGCTATTAAGTTGAGTAATTTGGACAGGTAGACTTTGTACTTTGCGATCAATAGGGGAGTAGAGGTCTATGGAATTGAGAACTACAGTGCCAATAACCTTTCATGGGCTCATTATGAACCACCCCCACCTTTGTACGTGTGAGAATAAATCTCACTGGAATGGCAACGCATGCACTGTCGTCTCACTGATCACGACGATAGTCAAATAGCCTTGGAAAGATGGGAAGTTTACATCTGTCCAATCAAGTAAATTAATCACTAAGAATTATATTACGTTTACTTAATAATATGTAATGGAATGTAAATACTGTATATGTAAACTGTAGAAGAACTGCCGTGTGATGTTTTGTGTAATGTGAACAACAAGACCACTGCCACCCGACAAACGAAAGTAAATAGTCGTTGTTATGTAACGAAGGAAGCGATTGCGACAAGACCAGTTGATTAATGGCAGTTATGTAAACTGGCGACTCATTAGTGCAACAAATATCACGTCACTTATGCCAGGCAATTGTTAATATCGCGAAATAAATAAAAAAATCGGTTTAGCCGTTATCGAATTTACTTCCTAACCGTGTGTCAAACCCAATTAAATCAGACTCCTCGTAATGTCATCGAGATTTCCATCCTCCGCATCCAAGAGATGCAGTATATTGGTTTATTTGGAGTTGCGATACTTAACTTTATTATTCCTAGTTCTACTCGAAGGGTATATCGGAGAGAGAAAAAAAGGGTCTTTATGGTTTGTTCATTTACTGAATGGTAACCAGACAGCACTTGGCACTGACTGCGAGAAGATCGATTCAGCATTATGTAGATATTTACTGTATTGACTGGTTTAGACTTCTGTCAATAAAATACATTAACTTCAGCAAGCACACGGAGACCGCTATGTCCAGGAAACCCATACAAATGCTGTGTAAGGCTATTGGCCTCCGATGTTTAGGTAACCAGTCTCTCTTAAGATGACATTGAAATCTCCGCTAAGCATGATCCAATCAAATAGGACATAGACACACGTTAAAAGAAACACGATGAATTAACAATGAGGAAAATAATAATTTTCTCGTGGCAACAACTGCTAAAGATAAACAAAATAATATCTTACTTGTTGTTAATTTTATCGATAGCATTCACATAATATCTTTCCTGTTTGAAGTGCATTATTAAGATGCACTAGTTTTTCCGAAAGACTTGATTGAAAGTGTAGCCTGTTACGTACAACAAATACTGGGGAGAAAAAAACACATCTTTATATCAGAGTTTGTAATTGTTGATTCTTACATTGTGCTATGAAGTTGTATTGAAGCGTTAGATTAAATGCTATAAAAATGCAGGAATCTTTGAAACCAGTTTTTAATAATACGTTTGTTAACGACGCATGTAACAAGATCTAAATGTCACAACACATGAAAGAGGCAATCATCTCTTTGAATCGACACGTTTCTTTATATAGTTCCAGTCTGTAGTTATGCTTGCAGAATACATCAATGAATGTTATTTATAAAAATCCTGGCAGCTATTTCCACCCCTGTAGGCCTAAGTCTTGCTTCTGTTCTCTATTCTAGTCTTGATGGCTAAGTACACCTGTGACCAGTGGATCCTACTTATCGTAATTACCCAACTTGATGGCTACTATAGATCGCGCGCCTAAGCCTATGAGTGGTGTCCTATGCCTGGCCCCTTTAGACCATAACTTGAGCATCAAACAGCGTATCCTGGACCCGGAAGTCCAGAGAAGTCATTCAAGACATAATTGTGATTCATAGATGTCCGGGTCCGTATCTAGGAGACCATAGACTCCTTGTCTCCTTGTCTCCTTGTAGTATACGTCTCATTGGCGTATGCCAGGAGGCACCGGATCTATGTGTTTGAGGATGGCAGGAAACGTGATAAGACATTGTTTAAAAATATAACACCAGGTCATTTTAGACATTCACAATATTTAGTGCCATTGGACATCCATCTTGGGCGATCTTTCAAATGGGTCGGTCAATATGGTAAAAATAGGCAAAATAATCGTTGTATAACGTTAAGGTTTTCGTACATCAAGTTGCTAAAGCAAATGCTAGTTTAGGCTATTTGTTATTTGCAACATATGTCAATATATTGATTTACCTACTTTAGTTGTATGCTTTCAAATAGCCATGCAATAACATTTACTATTATATATCCAACTCCAGATTGTCTTTATATTTACGCAATATCGGCCAGTTATTACAATTCAGAGGAATTCTTATTACAATTCAGATCAAGAAGAGCATGTATTACAATGAAAGACACTGTTTATTACAACTCGGGGCATGTATTACAATTTGGGTCGGTTATAATTCAATGTTGTGTAAGGGAAGAGTTGAGGGGAATGGGAGGGATGGATGGATGGAGGGTTGGAGAGAGGTGTAGGCAAACCGATTTCACTGTATCGCAAGCATTGACTAGCATCGAATATTAATGACGATCGCTAATTACCAGTGCAATATCATTCTTCGCCTATCTCTATCTGTTTGTCAAGCGAGTCTTTGGGGATTTCGTGGAATGAAAATTTTAATATTTTATCACGGAACCTGACGTTAGTCTCATACGATGTCATGTCATGTCCATATCCATTTCGGTGATTGCTGTAGATAGGAACAAATCTCTGTTAATAATTGATGCATGTCTCTCAGTGTGATCTATTTTATTAATCAATTCATGAATGTCAACGGCATAGTGTTTATTCTGAGTGGTCGTGCATTTGTCATTTGTATGGCATCACCTATGTTTCTCAACGACAGTGCCTTGAGTGGATAGTAAAGGTTCTTCGCGGTGGTTTGCATTGCAGGTAAAATTTTAATGGTCTTCGCGGTGGTTTGCATTGCGTGTAAAGAGTCTTCGCGGTGGTTTGCATTGCGTGTAAAGAGTCTTCGCGGTGGTTTGCATTGAAGGCACCACTAGGACAATCCAAACGTCAGTGGTAAATGTTTCGAAAACAAACTAAGCTTCGTATAGTGATTTCGTAAATACATTACAAATCATGTTACTGGTTAGCATCTGTCGTTACTTGGTTTACAAACTGCCATTGTATTGACCTGTATAGGTTGACCTACTGGTTCTTCTGGATTTTGATTGATTTTGGTGCATTAATGTTAGGTGTCATGCTCCAGGGTCTGTATTCTCGAAACTTCTTAGCTAAGAACTTATTAGTGAGAAAATATCTCTTAAAAAATTAACATAAGCATAAAACCAGTTAGAAAAATGCTTTGTACTTACGAACTTCTTAAAAGACTTACGAAGTATTTGAGAATACGGGCCCATGATCATAAACGTTTCCTATGAGTAAACTTTCAGCTCTGGTGTCCTGACAGGATATTATTAGGATCATGGAACAGGACAGCAGACATTGTTTTGCTGTGAGTAAGCAAGGGTACTGCCAGATTCTAAACCAGTAAATGCTATACGGTTAGAAAAAACACTATCCTGTCTTCATATATTCTACGCTGGGACAGGCTATGTTTGTCAACCCTGTACCGACAACGTAACTGGCAATATCTCCATAATTACACACTGGAGTCTTGTATTAATTAAGGTTGCACTGTGCAATATCTCTTGTTCCACCGTCTATCTCAATGTACAGGTATAACCTATAGATACATACGTGAGTCTTCTCGAGTGGATGCAATCAACACGTCTGGATTTCCTGAACACATTTGGGGTCTGGCTTGCCGTGCCGAGTATTACACACACATGACAGCGAGTCTCGCAGTCGTATGAAGTATTCATGCGTCTTCAAAGTACGCGTTACATTGACCGCGTTATTTGTGAACGGAACAGCGAGTGGTGTTATTGTAATTCATTGCATGTAACTTTGGACAGCTAGTGGAGATGGTGGTAGTATCAATCAAAGCAATTGTAGAACAGAGCTTCAACGTCGAGATGGTAATTCCCTGTTGGGAAACTGTGACAGAAATATCTTTTAGTGGTTTTATATAGACGTGTAGTGTCCACCAATGAACAAATATGCAGAAATGCTATTATGTCATAACAAAATGGAAGAATACTGATCAATAATGAAAGTGACATGCAATACAATGTCAATAACAACAGCTACAATATTCAAGTGGTAACATGCAACGCTGGGTATCGTTCCTCGAAGCTCTCTTAGCCGCTAAGGGACCATAGCACTCTCTTTGCCGATGGATAATACATTGCTAAGAGAGTGCTATGGTCCCTTAGCGGCTAAGAGAGCTTCGAGAAACGATACGCTGGTTTGTATGTTTATAGGAACAGAGCATTGATGAAAGAGCATACACAACGTCCACTTACAGCTTCCATACTCGGTTACTTCATAACATCCACAGCACACGTACAGCAGTCAGTCATTCTGATTAATGAAGTTTGATAATTTATCACTCAATACCATCGGTGAGATATCAATTGCATCATAGCCACACGCAATACCTGGCCATCGAGGTTGCCATACATGTAGAGCGTATTCGAAACCACGTTCTCGAGTTACCCGAGAACCCATTCTTATCGTGTTCTCGTGTTCTCGGTTGTGTGTAACGAGTGTGTTCTCGTCCGATCCTCCACCAACCCTCCAACAAGTGGGGAGTGAAAATCTCGTTCGTGTTGGTTTTCGATGTTCGAAACCCCGTTCTCGTATCGTGTCAACTCGAGAACGGGGTTGCGAATACGCCCGTTGAGTACGATGTCATGGTCAACAGTCTCGTTCACAAATATTCACATACAATTTGAGTGCGTATGAAATCGTACTCAAAGGGTGTTGAACTATCTGGACCTGGTGCCCGTTGCATGACGCTCTTGTAGTGCTACAATAATTGTAACTGGGCTCCCGCTACAATAGATAGCGTTGACGTTACAATAGTTGTAGCCTACAAGAGCGTCGTGCAACGGGCACCAGGCCCGTATTCTTTTACTACAATTTCATGCTAAAGCTCAAATTTTATATGGGAATTTGCGAACAAATAATTGACTTGAGTATGAAATTGTACTCAAAATGTTTCACAATCTCGTGGCTAGATATCGTGATACTTCAACTTACCAGATAACGCTGCCAAAGACCATCAGAACCTCAGACACGATCTAATGTGAAATACAATATCATTGTCATTGATTATCTCTGATGATGATGCTTATATCCATCTCCCTTTCACGTAAGACTCCTCTCATATAATAATTGATAAGTATCGCACACCTTATGGTTTTATATGGCTCTGTGAAAGCCATAAATATATACATACCAAGGCTTTCAATGCAGATATATAATGATAGAGTCCTCGTTATCAATTGCTGACATTCATTATTACGGTTACCGTATCGTATATGGTTTCCAGATTATTAATTATGTCGTCTAGCGTGTGTAGCATAATAGGTGAATGTTGGTCGCACGTTATTGTTTAGTACCTACATAGCAGGATTTGGTCTATAAATAAGCGTATTAGTCCAGCTGGTAAGTGGACAATTGTGGTTCTTTTTCCCAAGAAGCATGTCACTTGACACAAAAATAGTTCATGACAATAATTATAATAACTTTAAGATATGGAACCATCGCAAATTACTTTTGGTTCTTAGCAGCTAGACATTATGAGGTGCATTACCCTAAAACTGGTAACCTGTGATATAAGTGAACTAATCTTGAAAGTGGCTCTAAACCCCAATTTAAAAACAAATATATAAACAAACAAAAATAATAATAAATGTCTTTGGAACGTCATCATTTGTTCCTTCGTTCACTGTAATCTAGAAATACGACGCTATCACTGAAGACATTAGAGGCTGGACGTTAGCTCAATAAGCGAGAAACCTAACCTAGGTGTCAATAATTACGTTTGCAGCTTATTTTCACGACCCGGCTTATTAAATCACCACGATGTTATCTCACGCTGGCTCCTCAATCTGATTCCGTGGGTAATCCGGGCCAGATGTCTGTCACAGCCACCAAGAAACACCTTCAGGAACTCGGAGCGGGTGTATATATTTGGCAGCGAAATGCCATCCACTCACTAAGTACTACTGCAGGGTTTCGAGATTATGACGAACGCCAGGTAACATCATCCACGGGAGTCGAATCCCGCAGTCTCCTACATCTTGATAAGGAACACCAGCAGCGGCTGCTGACGTACGTTGTAACGTGTTCAAGGTGTTCGCTGAGATATAGAATAGTACTTCTGATGATAGAAGGCGATACTTTGTATCCACGTGATTGTCCCCCCACACCCACCCCCACACACCCCCCACACCCCCTTGCATGTGTCAGAAATCTGGGATACATATACATCCGAAATAGATTATCCTTATAGAATATGTTGCGTGTTGTAAATATATGATCGTTCATGGAATTGGGTATGTATTATTTGATAATCTGGTTAGACACAATGAAAAGCATACATAGATTCTCAGAATGTATAAATAATGATGTAATACTCTATATTTAATAAGAGAAAGAAAGAAAGTATACGTTACGTGGAGGAAAATATATTAATATGTCGTGAAGTATTTCTTTGACAATTGTCCTCGTAATTCAATTAAGAAACTGCTATTGTCCTCCTCCTCCTCCTTTTCCTTCTCTCTCTGTGAATCTCTCTCTCTCTCTCTCTCTCTCTCTCTGTCTATCTCTCCTGTTGAACTCTCCTTTGCTCTCCCGTCTGTTGAGCTCTCACTCTATCTTCTCTATCTCTCTCTCTCTCTCTCTCTCTCTCTCTCTCTCTCTCTCTCTATCGGTGTTTCCTTCTGTTGTACTCTCCCTCTATCTTTTTTCTCTCTCTCTCTCTCTCTAGGTATCTCCTTCTGTTGCACTCTCTCTTTCTTTCTATCCAATAGCATTGTTAATTTAATCCCTGTAATTACTTATACTAACTGGCGGCAGTGTTTCATTTGCCATTCATCATTTGATGGCATTTTCGTTCCGTTGCTCGGCTTAGCTTTCAGTTTACTGACTGTATACAGTGCATATTATATTAATCGTTAGGGACGTAGGTTTTCCATAACACTGATCACAGCATTCTCCTCCGAGGACCGCCACTAATACTTCTTTTATAGCTGCACAAGTGTTCTGTTTAATGCCAACGCTTCAGACACAGTTGCTTCCTCTCGTGTAAATATCACTATTGATCTATAATTTGTAACAACAACGTTACGTTTGTATTGATATCCATTCAAATAATATGTATCAATGTGTAATGTGTACAATACGAATTCTGTATAAGAATGTTCATGTTGCATTTTTAAAAATACGATGTTTCCACGTAATTCAAGAGGTTCCTAAATGTTGTCTTAATAGGACTTCTCAAGACACATCTTTTCAAGAAATACTATGATTGGTATTGTTAGTGTAATAGTGCTAGCATGAACTTGAGAAATTCCTAATGCCAGCGCTATGAGCATACCTAGTGTGGAATTTGGCGCTATATAACTGGACATATTATTACTTATTTCTACATGACTAGCATGAGGATAGTAATCTCAGAAGGTGACCCTATAGTTTGTCTATTAGTGATAATGACTGGAATTATTGTATACTATTAAAACAATCCCTATTCAAAGAACTTTCATATCCAGTATTCCTGAGTTAAGAAAGTATATGGGTGGGATCGTCTGGGTGCGAGAATAACATATGTGCATCGCCGACTGATGACAGGGGGTACTTCACAACGAGTTGACCTCTGACCTAGTCCACCAGGTGTTCCTGGTGCCATTTCCTGTCACTCACTGCTTTGGCGCAATCGGCGCTGTACCTGCATCATCGTTCTCCATTGCAATAATAAACAACGACGTGTGCTGTAGACGGAAACGTGTAAGAACACGGGCTGTGTTTAAAAAAGAGAAAAGTCCTATTTTATCTTGTAGATAGACATGCATTGATAGTCTTGATGTTGTCTTGGTTGTCGTTGATGCTGTGTTAGCCAGTTCAGTGAGGACATACCATTCTATAATACTAGTACATTACAAATGGCAACGCTCTTATTGCGGAATTGAAACATTACTGATTGCTCTTTTAAGTATTTATATTTCTGCATGGACTGTATATGTGTAAGGTGATATAATTTTGAAACTGATATTTTGGACGTTTATCATTGCTACACATTTATTAATATATAAATTAATACATCGTTGTGTTTTCTAAACAACTGTAGTTGACAGTTTCATATTCAGATTCAGATTCAGTTTATTTCTCGAAAAAAACACACCAAATGTTGGTTCATGAGAAAAACATTAATTCATTTATAGAGTAATTAATAGTGATAGTAAACAGTATTGCATCAATATTTCCGAAATAAAAATATGTTGGTATTTGCATATTTACTGTCAGCTACAATATAGTATAGATTAGAATCAATGTAACTCAACAGAAAATATAATTGAATTAGTTATACACATGTACGCATTATACCCAACCACTTTATCGACAACTCGATGTTTGTCATGCAACGTATTTCTTTCTTGGGAATAGGTCTACGTCCAGATTGTCACGATGCAATTTCCTCAATATCCCAGTAAGCGGGGGAAAAGCGAAATAGTGTCATTTACTGTGTAGGTGATTTTTTAAGAGCTAAATTGAATGTATCCGCACTAAAGGTTGTGAACACTAGGCCACATACTCGCTGAACAATGCCATTAGGCTCACCAACATGAAACTAGTATGTACATGTTGCACGCTTAAACCAAATTATATATTTATTTAATATTTATGTATTACGACTAGTTCTATAGTTGTATGTGTTATTTTTAGTACGCAGTGGGTTAAACTCGTTATGTGTCGTAATCATGTTAGTGTTTAATACGCTTTAAAACCTGAATTGGCAGAGTAAGCAGATGACAAATACGCATACGAGTCGTAGCCAAAATCAACCCGATTATGCCAAGCATTTCTTTAAATTTTCTTGGATCTTTTTAATCGGTCGAACTTGTTCTTGTTCTTGTATCTTGTTCTTAATACATTAAACATCTTCTTTCGTATGTGTTTAATAGGACAATGCTGCATGTGTGTGAATAATAATCACATTTTCTAAGTCGTTTAAAAAGAAAATAATAGGCGTGAGGATATTGAATTTATTCTTCTATATTTGTATATCAAAGGTTCTAATATCAAAGACTTGTAACCCGGTCAAAATTAATATTCAAATCAAACTGAATCAATATTGCTCAGCCATGAGCGTATAACATTGTAACATGAAGGACCCCATTGTTTTTACTTGTGTCTGAAGAAGAATATGCATGTACATTCGTATTGGTGCAACATTGCATCATGTATCTGAATGCTAGATCAGTGAAATACACGTGTTTGATGCCATAGACAACCCTCATATAATACAAACCAGTGAGATATTTAATGTTACATAGTTTTACCTTTACTCTTTGCTTTGGCCACCGGGAGTAAACAGGAGATGATCAGTTATTCAGTTTATCCTAGTAAAACGAAGGTTACCTTAAATGTTGGTTTATCTGGCACTTGGATTCAATTAGGAACTCGCAACTCTCACGTATGATTGATACCATTAAACGTATGCATTAATTCTGATTGAATATATGGGCACCCTTGTGTTGTATTGAGGCATACTGGCCATACAAGTCCGCCTATACGAAGCTACAAGCCTCGGCGAACGTTACTGAATCCGTCACACTTGTTATCTTGCGTTTGATAGATGGTGTTTCATCGCGGATTAGCAAATGGTTAATTTGTATTTCTCTTAACATTCAACGTATTCCGTGTTCTCAATCACGATGAAGCGATATTGATAGGATGCACTGACTGTAGAGTGGCAATGTAGTTATCATCCTTGGTCTTGTCAGTACCAGCCGGTGC
>JAUTBV010154771.1:0-10397 GCA_032361325.1 Lepetodrilus fucensis | reverse complement strand
TACTACTACTACTACTACTATTGCTACTACTACTACTAATAATAATAATTACTACTACTACTACTACTACTACTACTGCTACTACTACTACTACTACTACTACTACTATTGCTACTACTACTAATAATAATAATAATTACTACTACTACTACTACTACTGCTACTACTACTACTACTACTATTGCTACTACTACTAATAATAATAATAATTACTACTACTACTACTACTACTACTACTACTATTGCTACTACTACTACTAATAATAATAATTACTACTACTACTACTACTACTACTACTACTACTACTGCTACTACTACTACTAATAATAATAATAATACTAATAATACAGTGCAATAATAATAAAAGTGTAACAATAATGATAATTTTAAAATAAAATAAAATTAAAATAATAATAAGAAGAAATATAAGTAAATTGTATAGCGCCTAGGATATAGACTAGTTACCCAAAGACACTAAACACAGAACAATACCATGTTACTCTATCGGGTACGCTTCCCTGTTGGAAGAACTGGGCTTTCCTAGTACGAAACGGCAACATTATCTCCAACCTTAGCCATATAGCCATAGACTACACCATTGCCAATAGCTGTAGTTAAGGTTACCGTAGAGTTACCCTGTTTTGCACAGCAGTCAGTGAATATGCATACGTCGCTGCGGGAATCTTTCACCCATTTGCGACGATTTGCACAGCAGAGCCATACGGCTGTTTCAAGCCAAATATATGGTAACACCATCAGTTTGTTTCAGTCCAATGTTTCAGTGACACAGTTCTGCTGTGTTTCAGATATACTCGATGGACTGCTACTTCCGGCAGTTCTGGCAAGACACACGTCTGTCCTTCAACTCGACCGTGGAAGGGGTCACCAATCTGACCCTGAGCATCAAGATGCTGGAGAGAATCTGGTATCCAGACACTTTCTTCCTGAACGGAGGACGATCGTACGTTCACTCCATTACCTCGCCCAACAAGTTCTTCAGACTTCAGAGTGACGGCAATATATATTTCTCCCAAAGGTAATGTACAAACAGTTCTAATTAAATACAGAACAAAAAATACAGAAAGAAAGAGAAAAAAACAGGAAATGAAACAAGAACAAAACAATACACACAACAAAAAAACACAAAAACAAATATACATAACTATGAATTATTGAATGGTTTGACGACTGCACCGTGAAAGGCATCCTCGAAACACAGACCATATACTATGAACTTATACGTAGACATCTGGGGCCAGTCGCACGACTGGGGCCAAAGGCTACAATTATTGTAAGGTCAACACTTTTTATTGAGGCGGGAGCCCAGTTACAACTATTGTAGCGTTACAAGAGCATCGTGCAACGGGCCCCATAGTCTGTATTTCGAGGATGCATTAAGGGATGTACGAGTCGCACTATATACGCAATACACCCGCCAACCTGTCAGTGAACACAAACCAACGTGCCTCCATGATGCCCCTTAACGAAAAGTCGTACTGTAGCCCTGGCCTAAATCAAGGAGTGCATCCATCCTCGAAACATTATGACTACACTAATCCTTTAGGTGTAGTCATAATGACCCACGTTTTGAGGATGGGCGTACATCATGTTTTTAATATAAAAGGAAATGACGTATGTACCTGTATATACGCCCGGACTAGAGGTAAGACCTTTCTTGAACGCCAGACCGGATGTACATTCCTATCAACATATCCGACGACGCATGGTTTACACCAAACTCCTCTCAATGGCAGCCATCTTGGCTGACCTGGGAACGAAGCTGTGCGTTTAGAGCGTATTCGTTTTAATCAGTCGACCAACCCTAGGGTGACGGTCGAGTGATTAAATTAGCCAATGATCTAATACTCATGATGATACGAATAACCTCATTGGCTAATTTCATCACGCGACCGTCACCCTAGGGTTCGTCGATTAATCGAAACGAATACGCTCTGAGTGATGTCAATCGGAATGCAAGTTACTTCATTGCTCCACCTTACGGCCTCACGCATGGGAGCATCAAATGGATGGCACTTTAAAACGTATTGCAGTACAACGTAGCTTTACAATGGCCTTGTCACAAGAAATTTAGTTGAATGTAAAGATAGATCGAAATTGATGTATAGCGTTAACACCTTGGATCCCGTTTCACAGAATTATGATAGTGCTACAAGAGTACTTCTATATGGGCCCAAACATACACATATCTAGCGAGTTGCGACTTACGACATTTTTGTGTGGAATGGGACCATGGATAATGTAGGTGTCACCTGTCACTACAAGCAAACACGTGGGCTTGGCCTTTACAATAAATGATGACGTTGAAAGGAGACAAATCTATTTTTATCAATATAAAATGAATATTTTTAACCAAAGAAATATAATGCTATCAAACAAGATTAATGTTCCACGTTATCTGTGACGACCTTGTAGATATAAATTCTTGAATACTATAAAAGAAAATAACATCCCATTTGAAATTGTAGTAGAGATGATAAACAATATACAGTATAGGTCTATTCATGACAGTAAATTATATCTAGTAAAAATAGTACTTCACGATTAAATTTATCAATTATTTAGCACAAAAAAACCCAATTCGAATAAATATTATAATCACATTCGGTATTTCTTTAGATTGCAAATATAGTACAATATGTGATATATAGACTACTAGTCCTAAAGAGGGACCAGTCTGCCGAAATCCGCTATGCTGGAAGGTGACTGTCAAAACATTTAAATTCACACACACCTACACACACACATACACACACACACACACACACACACACACACACACACCACACTCACACACACACACACACACACACACACACACACACACTACCATCCCAGTACTAACGTGTAGACAACTATAACACATGTCTCTTGTTTTCCAGTAATACACTCTCATGTGTGCTTTGAGTATATTATCAGGAGTGCGTTATTACATTTTCTGTGTGTTACTAACATTGACCATGCATTATTAAAATGTGTCCGTGCGTTATTAACATTGATCGTGTGTTATTAACGGGGGCAAGTGTAATAACGCATGAACGTATGTTTGCTGTGTGTTCCAAACATTATTTCAAAATATTCAAAGTCTGTAAAGACAAATTCGATTCGAACAGGTTCGAACTCTGGAACTCTCGCATTTCTTGCGCTCTAGACGAAAGTTCAACCTATTTATAAAGTTTTGTAGATGTTCAATACGGTAGGCGCATTTGAATGAATCGCTCGTAAAATCCCTTACTTATTAAGTATATACATATTATTATTTGTATACAAGGTTTATTTGTGTATTTCTGTCGTGATATATGACAGTTAAGACACGGCCCTCGGGCGTTACCGGCATGTAATACACTCCGTTTCAACGTCGTGCATTACATACCGTAACGCCCTACCTCGGGCCGTGTGTTAACCATCACATACAACAATAATATCTTATAGTACAGCGTTTCTATCTTACAGTATTATCTCACAATAGTATTTCTCACACAGTACTAAAGTACTATCTCACAGTACTACAGTACTATCTCTCACTATCATTGTGATTGATTACTGTTCGCTCGTAACGTATCCTCTTATTAGATTACTCGCATTATCTGTCACGACAACGGATGATAAATCGCCAGGATTCCTATTTCATTCAGATTATTCCAACCACAAACGTATTTATCACGCCGCTACGGTAATAAAATACAGTACTAATGTTGTCATCAGTTTGACTAAGTCAAGTTCCATCTGCAAGTTCGAGATTAAGATTAGCAAAGGTCACCTTTAAATCCAGAACTCGGTTTAGGTTGATCCCGATTTATAAGATAATGTCTTTCTTTGAGGTTTGCTGATTGCAACTAACTGACACTGATTTCTATACTACTCCCCGTGTACTGCAGCGATCGCAACTTTAGTTTGTTACTCGGTAGAAATCTACATATAATTGTGTTTTGGGGATTTGTTTAGTATGATTTACAGTCGTATCATGAATACAGGGTTAAGTTATTCCAACTTAATTTTGTTTTCAGATTGACTATTAAGGCACACTGTGCAATGGATTTAGAATCGTTCCCCATGGATATGCAAAAGTGTCCGCTACGTATATCCAGCTGTACGTATAATTAGTTTAAATACTTTAGTATTGAAATGACTGAAATTCTATTTAATTCTACTGCATCTATAATCATCGATGAATGCAAGTGTATACCAACTGTGATGGACGTTACGGTCGTAGTCTCGATTTGTCAATAGTTCAAGATATTGGCGATATTTAGGGCATTGCTTCCCATACATATATGTATATATATATTCAAGGGCAACCCGTGTCAGACCCTATTACCAACATTTACTCATTATTTCATTTATTTTAAAAATAAATACGCGCCCAAAATTGAAAATATACTCGATCCCAATGTATTAGAGATGGCCACGAGGGTCTTCCAGAAACGACACCCAGATCTTTTAAAAATTACGGACTCTTTTCCATTCGATTTCAGTTGGTTATTCTCATGATGACGTTATTTACATCTGGCGCTACGGCAACCAGAAGGCGGTGTCCATCTACCCGGATATGACTATGTCTCAGTTCGACATCACCGGGCTTCCGGCTCTCAACGCTTCCAATTATTTAAAGGGAGGTACGTACCAAACGGCAACATATGAACTTTCCTAGCTACCTTTAAATGAAGCATAAACATAGTGCCGGTATAATTACAGTAATGGTTAATACACATTAAAATACCCATAGCTACGCGTCTGAATGTGTATCGTAAAAGGATGAATCTTCTACATGTATTTCTCTGATTCTGCAGTAAAACATCATTGTGGCCACTACCGTAAAGGGAAGAATATTCTATATTTGTTGTGATTATGCAGTAAAACGTCATTGTAGTGTAACAAAATGGCCACTACCGTAAAGGGAAGGATCTTCTACATTTGTTGTGATTATGCAGTAAAACGGCATTGCAGTCTAACAAAATGGCCGCGATGTTTAAGCTTCCGCTTCCCGTGTTTCAGCCGTACATTCCATCCTGACCGTGTACTTCCACATGCGCAGACACACCGGCTACTTCCTGATCCAGGTGTACGTGCCCTGCTGTCTGCTGGTCGTCCTGTCATGGGTGTCCTTCTGGATCAACAGAGAGGCCACGTCTGACAGGATAGCACTAGGTGAGTGATGGGCCACGTCAGGATAGTACTGGGTGTGATAGGCCACGTCAGACAGGATAGCACTAGGTGAGTGATGGGCCACGTCACGATAGTACAGGGTGTGATTGGCCACGTCAGGCAGGATAGCACTAGGTGAGTGATGGGCCACGTCAGACAGGATAGCACTAGGTGAGTGATGGGCCACGTCAGGCAGGATAGCACTAGGTGAGTGATGGGCCACGTCTGACAGGATAGCACTAGGTGAGTGATTGGCCACGTCAGACAGGATAGCACTAGGTGAGTGATGGGCCACGTCAGAATAGTACTAGGTGAGTTATGGGCCACGAGAGAGAGAGAGAGAGATAGAGAGAGAGAGATAGAGAGGTATGGAAAGAGAGATGGGTGAGAAATAAGGACAAGCAGAAACATAGACAAACACAAACACACAGATTGACAGAAATAGTGAAATATATTCTGTATCCGTTCCACAGAACGATGGTATAGTGCTACGAGCGGGAGTCGTCTCCTACAGCTAAGTTTACTGGTACTACTCTCATAGCTCTACGATACTTCCGGGGAGCGGAGGTCCTGGTAAGTAGAAATATGCAATCATTGCCTATCTCATCAATACCACGGCTGCAACACGTTATCATATACCATGATTACGATTGTTGACAAGGTACGACGACGATTCTGACGATGACGTTCCTGTCGCTAGAGAACCAGGACGACATGCCTCACGTGGCCTACTACACCGCCCTCGACCTGTACGTCGTCATGTGCTTCATGTTTGTCATGGCGTCCATCGTCCAGTTCGCCGCCGTCCATTACTTCACCAAGTACAACACCGACGACCGAGAGAGAATGAGCGACGAAGACAGTGAACCAGAGGTGAGAAGCTCACAAACACTCTTCCGAATGCTTCGCACGAACTATTCCGAATGCTTCGCAGACACTCAAGTTCCGAATATTGCCCATTTTAGGTGTGGACAGTAATTCGTATTGTTAAATTGTTAAATTATAATTTTATTCCTGGTTGACGTATGGCCAGATTGCATATCTTCGTGGTATATTTTACAAAGAGAAAACATATCTGGCATCTGTATCCATTCAGGATCATAACAGTAGGCCTACTAATATAAACTTAATTCCGTTATACATGTGTTTAATATACGATATATAATTATTTTAAAGAGGCATGTGTCTATATTTCCAGATAGAGGATGAAAGTTATATTCAAGGGAGTCGATATATGCTGAACATGAAAAGATGCAACCGTTTCTTCCACTGCTTGTCTCTATTCGGTAATTGTCTGATTGACAAGCGGAATACAAAGTTCAACAAGCATGTTCGGAATGCACTGGGCCTGAATAGTGTTAGTAAAATAGACAAGGCTGCCCGTGTTGTGTTTCCTCTAGCATTCATAGGTATAAATATTTTCTATTGGGTTACGTATCTGTCTACGTGATGCCATACGACAGTTGTCTCCCTTTTTCTATAAGAACCTTGCGTTATTTTGTGGAAGGTACACACCATTACTTTTGGTATCAATACTTGTGTATATATGTGGGTAATATAAAAGCTAATCTAGGCGTAATAGATAATGTTCATACATATCACGAATAACGTCCATAGGAATCATGGATAACGAACAGAATGTTCAAGGATAACGTCCACAAGCATAACGGATAACGTCCATAAATGTCCCGGAAAATGTCCACAAGTGTCACGGATAACGTCCACAAGTAGCTATAGGCTAGCGCTGTGGTGTCTTAGACTTTAAAATAGCTTCGTGAATGGATACCCTGATGGCCCAAACGGCAACACCTCTCTCGGATCAAGGAAGAATATGTTTGCGTATCATATATGCAAGATGTTGATTATAATGACTGTTGATTATGATTATGGCAGGAAATGCGTATCATTTGGGCAATCAATTACTTTGATTCCATGTGTAACAATTGTCTACGAACTGCTGTACATACATTTGTTTCAATTCTACGTTTTCAAAATTATATAATTATATATAGTATTACTTTTATTCGATTGTAATCTTTCGGGGGGAAATAAACTTACCAAAGGTTTGTAATCATTTTCTTTTGTTATTGTAAAATTGCAAATTGTAATTGCATTGCTCAATATCTATGTGTTTTTTTCTCGTGTAGGATAGTACGTGTTTTTATGTGTTCTGCCAATGCCAAGTTGGCAATGCATTGTACATTTCATGTGTATAGGTAAATGTTTCATCTTTCACCATTTCTATGATAATGTTATCACCATGATCGTTGGCTTCCTAATTCGTTTTTCATAATAAATATTGTTGAAATATTAATATTGTGTTGGATTTATCCATATTACAATTGCACGATGTCCAACATCTTTTATAATTAAACAACAATAATAATAGTTATTAAAAAATATTGTATTTTTCCATTGAGCAAATATAATTATTAGTTAAAACGAGCATGGATGAGGTTTTTAGAAGCAATATCTCGTATGTTTATTATTGAAAGGTGTCACGTGGAGCATCCGCCGTCATACAGTTAGCCAATCAGCATGTAATGCTTAAAGTAGTACGGCAACACCGCGTGATTGATCACGTGAATAACCCCATTAGAGGTCAACCAATCCTTCTGCACCTCGACTGCGCCTCCGGGATAAACGGCAAAATCATGATGTCCTGGAAAACGGAGAGGGTGTAATGTTTAAGAAATACGTAGCACTTTAAAACATCCGAATAGGGGGCGCATCGCCTCATACTTCATTAGACAACATACAGGAAGTATACTATAGTATACTATTCTGTGCCGTTAATAAATGTGAAGAAAACCAAATGAAAGCATACAAGGTATTTCGGTTTATAAAATATTAAATATCTAGTCACGTATTAATCGCGTTTGGCTGATTTCATGGTACTATACATCATTGGCTAACTGATATATTTATTTTCGACAAGAAAATAATAAACATAATGACAATTTATTATTAAGAATACCATTATTATTACTCAAAAGTTGCATTTTAGTATTTTGAGTCTATTGCCTACTTCTGGCGGTTACGCTAGTTTAGCCCGGAAGTGTCATTGCGCATGTCTAGTTGTTGTTGATAGTCAAGCTTTCGTGCTTCGTGGGCCATCCTATAGCACGGTCGTGATGTCACTCTAGCACTACTCTCGCGCCTTCGCTAGATCCTCGAGAAACCGCCCGAAGTAGGCTGACGTAGGTGTAGAATGAAATAGAAACGCATACTACTTCCCTACCTACCTCGCAAACCAATGGTCAGAAGATACGGATAATCTTTGTCGTCCACGTGTATCTGCTCTTTGCTGTACATCCCCAGTGAGAAGTAGAATCCTCTTATTATATGGAAGTCCACGAAAGCTAAACCGGAAGCAACATAGACATTGCGTTATCATTGGTGTGTGTTTGTGTTTGTGTGTCTGTGTGTGCGTGTGTGTGTGTTTGTGTTTGTGTGTGTGCGTGTGCGTGTGCGTGTGCGTGTGCGTGTGTGTGTGTGTGTGTGTATGTGCGCGTGTCCATGTGTGCATACTATACTATTAAGTTGTGTAAGCTTAATTTCGAATAATAAACAATATCATGATTTCTTTGGTAGGACTGTTTCAGCGGGTATCTCTGGTTCAGTTTCTTTAAGCCAATCGCAATAATTTATGTTCACACTAACGATTCTGACGATTCATCAAAGTTTAACGTTACAAAGCTGTATTTATCTATAGTATACAGTACACTATGCATAGAAATATAATATTCGCAAATACAAGTCCATATTGTATGCCAACATTGAGTGACTAATATAATAGGCACTAGTATATAAATACTAGTATACACCTATATGCACGTTTCCTAATCTGCCTTCAATGAGGCATACACCGGAAAAAAAAGTATTTCCGTAATGTGTGCATATTTATAATATATATATACAAATGCATACATGTAGTACTACACATCAGGAATAGTATAACAGATCACCATGAAATAACTTCCTTACCTTGCAGCTTAGAATGGGTGTTGAACAGAACATCCATCGTATCTTTACTCAGACTATCAAACGCCTCATTCGTTGGAACAAATACCGTGACATTTTCCTCTGTAAATAAAGTTGACACAGTGTTTTAAAATGCCACTATAGGTTGTGTATTGTTCTATCAGATTAACCGTTGTTTGAGAATGAAAAGGATCATATACATACATGCACACTTAATAAACACAAACAAATCTTCTGCCATCTGCTTCAACATCTGCTGGAACATCTGTTTCAAAGTCAGATCCATTTTCCAAAAGCCTGAGCACTTAGGAAAAGCACAAACATGTCTGCTTAATTGTAGTTTAAAGTCGCTTTCAATATTACTTTGCTCATATCACGTCTTGTCGGTTTATGCCAGAAGGACCTGTAACACATGTAGCACTAAACGTTGCAGTAAACCTACGAGCACTGGCTGATGCTGATGAACAAATGATGGCAACTGCAACGGTGGCAGCAGAAACATTGCATGTTGTCATGATCTCGCCGGAGAAGTACTTTCCGCAAACATTCATGCCTACTGCTGAATGAAATAACTGTACCTTGGATCTTCTGTTTCATCCCTGCTAAAGTTACGGCCGTCAGAAAGGTTGAGAATCTAGCTTCAGAACGCAGACTGTCGTATACGGTCTTTGTGGGTGCGGAGAGAAGGTCATCTATGAAATAGATATGTCCGTTTGACACCGTCAGGTTTGACTCCCTGATCTGCAGACCATTCACCACGGTGAGCTGTTGAAGAAGTGCATATTCGATTAATATAAATACTAGTATGTCCAGCTTTTCTTCAGCTTTGGTATAGTTAATATTGCTGACCACATCTCTATTAGGTCCACATCATTGTAACATTTACCGGTATGTTACAATGTAGCACTACTATTACTAATTTCTCATCAACACATCGAATGAATCTGGATCGCGCTAGATAGTATAGCAGAACATCTAATAGTAGAACATAGTTGCATTAGATGTTCCAACACTGAGTAAATGGGGGAAATTTCAGTTGAGCAAAATCAGAAATTTGTTTCTAGAAATCGGGGACTTTACTAGTACTATGATCTCGGAAGGGTCCGTTAAAGAATCTTCGATACTGTTTAATGTATGGCTAGAATATTTAAGGATTGACTGGAATATTTGTTGCGTTCATCGAGGTATGAACGTAAACAATATTCCAGTCAATCCTTATAAATAAATAACATAACAAATTTGTGGGGAA
>JAUTBV010154760.1:0-10397 GCA_032361325.1 Lepetodrilus fucensis | reverse complement strand
TTTATTTTATCTGCGAGTGGGATAGGGAGAGGGAGTGAGATAGATAGATAGAGAAAGAGAGAGAGAGAGAGAGAGAGAGAGAGAGAGGGAGAAAGGGAGAGGTGAGAGAGAGGAGAGAGAGGAAGGAGGGGGGAGAGAGAGAGAGTTAGAAAGAGAGGGAGATAGAGGGGAGAGAGAGAAGGGAGGAGGGAGAGAAGGGTCGAGAGAAGCAGAGATAGAGATAGGGATGGAGAGAGAGAGGGAGAGGGGAGAGAGAGAGGGAAAGAGGGTGAGGGAGAGAGAGAGAGGAGGGAGAGGAAGAGGGAGAGGAAGGGAGGGAGAGAGGGAGAGAGAGAGAGAGAAGGGGAGGGAGGGAGAGAAGAGTTGAGAGAAGCAGAGATAGAATATGTAGCTTTTGCTGACACTAGAATACACCAAACCTACGTGCGATAACAACGCTCAGTAAGTGGATATCTTAGCTTTCTTGAAACTTCATACTGTTGGGGAAGCACCATTTGTATACCGTACTATAAATACAAATACTTGAATATACTGACAGGGAGGAAAATAGTGGCACCTGTTCGTGGATGGTAAATATGCCCATGGGGCTGTTTGGAATAACATACTAGAGTAATATGCCACGAGTAGACTGTCTGCTCCTTATGTAGGACAACATTATTCATTGACCTAAATGTAATAAAGAACCAGTTTTATCGAACTCTTAAAATTGATATGGTTTATGTTAGATATCTTGCAGAACACTTATAACCACTGTATCAGAGGGTGAAAATAAACCAATGACTAAATGCTACGCATATAGATTTGTGCTTTTATTAACATGTAGCCAATAGAGCCATGTTGTTTTCCCCACTTTGCATTATTAATTTTGGAAATAGAACGCCATACGATGAAAAATAAGTCTAGGAACACCAACGCATAGCAGTACCCTTTCTATAATGTGGAAAGTTTATATTCAAAGCATTTTAAGACCCACTGTAAGTTGGTGGTGACATTTGTCCATTAGACCAACGAGTGTCTCCAATAGTTTGGGTTCTCCAAGACAAGTCCACAGAATGTCCCCCCAAAATGCCATCATTGCTTTCCTTTAATCAAATCTACAACGACACAAATTCATCGTCAGTCTATCAAGTTATCGGAAACAGTTCCAGCGTTGCAAACCGAACATTAATTAAATATGGTCGGATTGTCAATATTTAACCGCTACATGACAAACGATTGCGGTCCACATGTCAGGGTGTTTGGCATGTCGGTTTGTGTGCTGTTTTCATTTATTTTCGAGTGTCCATCTTTCTCGAGTTACCAGCTACTGAATGACCGGACCCTATATGCTGACCAGTTCAAAACCGTTTGATGAGGTCGCTGTGAGTTATTTCTTCTTTGCTGACCTAATAGACTGGGTTTATGCCAACTGATTGTCGTTATTCATTACCAAGCCTGGGCTGACTCGACGGGGCAGCGCGTATTAAATAAACCAGTTTATCAACGGTCAGGTTGCTTTGCTGTAATACATTTATCAGCAGTTTATTAGACGTGCATTATGAAACAGTGATAACTTATCAAAGAGGAAACCAGACTAAATACGAAACCGGCAACAAGTCTTTATAAAACCGGTAACCAGTCTTTATGAAGCAAGTAGCCAGTCTACTATGACACTACAGCGCTAGGAATATACGCATAAAAACAACACTACTATTTAAACCATTAACACGTCTGTATTTCTCGTCAGTCTGCGCTTCCACAGAATTATTGACCAATCAAAGACGATATCCCACCTCGGAGCGAATTTGTCTTCGACCGATTGTCCAGTAGACCTTCATTGGCCATCCTACCATAAATCAGACTACGGCCAGCTGTAAACTCTGACCACTACAAATTGGTAGAAGATGGTCGGCCTATCGCCGTCTGGGAGCTATATTGGTCTACGTGGCAAACACGTGGTTTTACACCAGAGGAGTGCTACTGAAGTGAGGGATTATTACTTCTTGTTCCAGTAATTACTTCCCTTTAGCGACTTCGTGAAATAAGGGGAAGGAATTTAACATCATTTTGTAAGAGGCATACCGCTAATTTCAAGTCTTCAGACAAGTGCGTATATATATGACGATGGAATAGTTGGGTAGTTCCTATGCACGAGGTGTTGAGGGATTTGGACAGCGGTAATCGATGCTAGCCCATGGAATCCTGTTCAACACAACTTCAATCACATATGTGAAGCAGCTGAATTCGTTATAAAATGTCTTACAAATGTTACGTAGAGCTTAATTTTTTATTTTTTTTTATTGCAAAACATCCAGGATCCATGAACAGCCAACGTGGAGATCAGGGTATCCAGATTACTAAACCTTTTAAATAGGATTTCGTGCTCACGCTCAAATCTTATATTATGGGGATTTAGCAATAAAACATTGAATTGAACATGAAATCGCACTCAAGTTTCGTAATCTCAAGGCCGATTGTTCCATTGATCAAGAATCCAACTAGAACTATATGACATCATTCACAAAGAATTATATTTATGTATGAAATGAAGATTAAAATTGGTTTACATTTCTGAATTCCGTCTGAAATAATCCTAGTATCTTTTCACATAAAAAACATCAAGATTGTAAAGATTATAAGCTAAGAAGAGCTGTATATATAACATATGGTGTCAATGATAAACACACCATATAGCACTTAAAGTAGTTCTTTTCTCTGTTGGGGTCGCTCTTGATGTCATTAAAGAAGTAAACACATGCTATTAGATTTAAATGATATGCTCTCATAAATCGCTATCTTAGATTAGCATGGAATGTATGCATTTTAAATAATCAGCGTCCATACTTTTGGGAAAAACACACCAATATTTACACGACTACAAAGATAAACTCCAAATATCATAATGAAATTTACACTAAGCCACCATTAATGCCTTTTAGTCAATAAAACGAATATAGATTCAAACACTAACCACAATACACAAAAACAGCTGTACTTGTTCGAGAAGACTCGCAGGCATTTACCTATCAAGACACATACTAGTACTGCCAACATATGAATACTCTATTGTCGAGACGGAAGACACTCAAACAATAATTACTAATACATATAAAACCTGATACACTTGTTCGCGACGAAACGCAGTCATTTCCCAATATAGACGCGTACCAGTTCATGGTGGCAACCTTTCTCTACGTCGTCGCCGAGACGGATGCTATCATAGTTAACAGACATTGATGGGCAAGGGAGACGAGTGATGTCCGGTCATGCACTCGTGGACCAGCACGTGAGCTGGAAGAATGGGAGGATATAAAACCCTAACGCGTGCCCATCCCGACCTACAATACGCCTTGGAGATTGATGTACATGCGAGCAAGACAACGAAATGCAGATCCGCCTGATACAGCCATCTTGAAAGCATGTCAAGGGGAGATAACCGAGAAAGCATGCGTTTCATATGCAAGCAATAAGCGTGGATAAGCATGTATATAGAGAAAGATAGGTAAGACATTGACGAATGGCTTTAGAACCTTCTTCGTAGACTGCAGGTGGAAAATATGGTCGAATGTGAATGAAAAGTGGGGTTATAAATCTGGTTCCCGCAACACTAAACTATCCTAGTGTTAGCCTACAAGAGTCTTATTTCCTAGACGATAACTTAGTAGTTACGACTCTCGTAGCGCTACGATCGTTTTGTAGAACCGTGGCCCGCTCTTCTCCACGATGCAGAGTAGCTCTAAGGCAGATTAAGGTAACCTAAACTTCAACTTTAGCAATGGTGAAGGTCAATGACTAACGTTAACGGTACCTTAAGAGTTAGACGTTTTAGCATAGGGGAAGCTTGGGCATATTTATGATGAAAGTACGGGAGAGATAGTAGTTCCCAGGTATGATTCATATTTAATCTTGACATTCATGACACGTGGAATGATATACTGAACCAACGTGTCTCGGAATATCAGCGAACACCGACATCTTCATAAGGTATATATCACAGCCATAGTCCTTGAGATAGTTTTGCGAGTCAAATCATTAACAAACACAACAACAACGTCATAATTTCCCCTTGAATCTATGGCCTGACAGACTGTAACGTCAAAACACGGATCTGTCTTAAAAACCATCCGCGTGGTCAGTACATCATCAAACACATTCGGAAATCGGCGATGAACCTTTACGATTGGGTAGCGCCATCTAGCGAGCATCTCGCACACTAGGGACGAGCAGACGAGATGGCCATCTGAGAAAACATGCTCGACAGGGTCTTTCCAGGTCAGGCGAGATACCATCTGGACGCAGAGGAGGAGAGGAGAGGAAGATGGAGGAGGATGGAGAAGAGTGGAAGAAGAGGGATGGGTGAGAAGCAACGGGGTTAATGTTTGTGTTTATGGTATTGCCAACGCTTACTTTGGTCCCAGGGAAAACATAAATACGATGTAGCCTATCATAAATGAGTCTGTTTATATGTTGATACCAGTTAATGGTGTTATTCTATTTACTAATTGACCAAGTAAACATGTGCAAATGGGTACAGTATATTGTTATTAAGATATCCACCATTGGAATGATGCTGGTTGAATGGTATTCATTGATTATATTAATTTGATTTAAAGCTAGTAGACAAATTATATATATTTCTCTGTACAGGACGGTACATATTATTTTCTGTCTAAGATATTTACTATGTTTAGACTGTCAATTGTCTCAAATGGTCAAAGTAAATAATTAATATATAAATGATATTGATTGGTATTATTATTTATATGAAAGGAGCAGCTGACATGCTTTTCCCATGTTCATCATAGAAATCTAAGACATTTTTATCTGTTCATGATGGATATATTTACTATTTTGTAGGCGTATTTGGGTGAGAATAATGTGTGACACAGACTAACTAACATTACCACCGTTATTCAGAAAAAAATAATATCATAACATCAGTATCACAGATTAACACTAGAAGGAACTACAGTAAAAGGAATAGAAATTCACAAGCCATATCGAGTTTTCCTCTTTATTGCTATGTTGCGATCCATATATCAATTTCGAATAGGGGTATCCTACCGTATCTATTTTTAGCTCTTTGCGTTCCATCATACTTCTGTGGAACACTTTGCCTGACATTAATACTTCACCAACAGCGGTGATACTATTTATTTTCTCTGAGTACCTCGCCATCTTGAATAGTTAGAAAAGGACACACGGAAAGCATTAAAAAACATACCGAGTAATATACAAGCGCATACTGCAAAAACTAAAAGAAACGCCACAATATAACTAATATTCAGTATAAAACAATGATTAAAAAACACCCACAGCCAAGTGAAATACAAGAATATACTGTAAAGACAAAAAAAATTATAACCAAAAATAACTGATATTTACTAAAACATTGATAGAAAGAACAACAGCCAAGTGATATACAAGCGCATACTATAACAAAAGGAATAACCCAAAATAACTGATATTTATTAAACATTGATAACAAGAACAGTAATATATAACAGCATGCTGCAAATAAAAACAAAAATAATACCCCCAAAATAACGGATACTCACAAACACATTGATAAGAAAAACAGCCAAGTGATATACAAGAACATACTGCAAAGACCCAAAATAACAACAACGAAAAAAATAACTGATATTCAGTTAAAACATTTGCACGTCAAACAAGCAACGTTAATGTGCATACGCTTATACAGCATAGCAACACGTACCGTGATCATAAGAATCTGCTGGTGGTATATACAGTCAGGTTGACATAGGAAGATCCCATGCTCGTATTACCCTACACAACCATTCCTCGAACACCAACAGAACCAAACGGAAGTACACCACCTACCAAGTCAGTACCATGTTACTATGGAAAGGCAACCCGACTGGCTATATAGACGTATTGACCAAGCGTAGAAGCAAGGGTGGGATGGAAATACCGGTGTGGTGTGATTGTGTGCGCGTGTGTGGGGGTAGGGGAGAGGGGGAGGGGGGTTTCGGAGGAGGGAGGGCACAATGGAATCTCAAGGTTCTATACCTGCCAAGGAACAAGACGTCTGGAGACACGGCTTCTGCAGGCGGAGCGTGTGACATCAATCAAGCGCTATATATCTCGCCGTACCCCTATGGAATAGGTGGCGTCAATTACCATCGATTTTACATTACATGCACATTTATGTGTAGTTCTACTTGTCCGAGTTCAATGTATCGGCATTTCTTATAGTCCCCCGGGCGCTCATAATGGATGTTTGTTGAATGGCGAGGGTAGGATAACGTCTAATTGGTTTTCTTATTAGTAATAGGTTTGGAGTTTATTAGAAATGTCTTTATAAACAGCGATACGTGTGCTTAATGTAAATGAAGGTTTTGATCGTATTCTTTTTTGTACTAATGACGAAAATCCCGCTATTAATCAAGGCGATCGTTAGGAATCGAGATTGCACGTTGACTGGCAGTATATATAAATGTAATTCCATATCACAAGAAGAAGAAGATGAAGAAGTAGTAGAAGAAGAAAAACGAAAAAGAAAAAAGAGCAGAAGAATAAGAGGAAGAAGAACAAGAAAAAAGATCAGAAGAAGAAGAAGAAGAAGGAAAAGAAACAGAAGAAAAAATAAAGGAAGAAGAAGCAAAAGAAGAAGAAGACTAACCAACATATATACATAAACCAGGAAATAATTTCAAATAAAATCAACACGAAAGCAATGATTGCTCGATGGGAATTCATTCCATGTCCACGAGAAGCAACCATACCAGAATAACGAACATAGGCTTGTCCAAATCAACCTGAATGTGATAGCTATAACAATCCACTACCATACCGTTCTGTTTGCAAAACAAATACCGACAGAGAGAGCGCCCTTGAATGACCCCACGTGTGGCAGCGCCAACACCACGGAAGCCAAGTGGTCAGAAGATGGCCGGAGAGAGAACGCGAGAAGGCTTGACCAAGCACGTTGGCACCACCTGAATTGGTCCGACAAATTATGACCAGCGGTGTTTGTTGTTTACTGGTCATTCGGGCAGATGCCGGCATACCTGGGCACCTGGGCTATCCGTGCCAGGTGGCGGGAGATGGTAAACAATCACAGACAATGATACTACTGCTATAGCAGAGAATAGTCCAGTTGAAACATGCGCCCTTAATCAAGATCGAATTGCTAGATACATTGTCCGGAATGCAGGATCGCGACCTCAAAGAAACGCCGATTCGGACAAAGGTGTCGTGCATGCGGAGGTCTTTGTAATGTTGACAATTGAAAGAGTAAAGGAAAATCCGCAACCTAATGAACACGCCATGGTATTCGTGCCTCGAGGACAACTTCTAAAGCGTCACAGAATAATATATGGCACCATATGTACCGTAAACGGCATTCTGGTCGCAGAAGATATACTTCGTAAATGAGTTCTTGAAAGCGGATAACCAGCTCTAGGGTATAAACATGTCACAGGTAAATGTCTGAACATAAGAAAATTAGGAGTCGGTGTGATGTTTCGAGGGTAATGATGTATACTTGTAGCGAGGTGAACATTCTCAAAGTCAATTACGATCCTTTCGTTAGTCTGCGACGTGTAAGCTTCTCGCACCATTCCCTTACCACACTTCATCATACTACATCGCTCCACACTTCCACCTCATGGCCTCACGTCACAGCGCCCCACACACCACACCACTCACCCTCTCACAATATCATACCACCATCAAACTACTTCGCTCCACCACTCAACCCGACCACCCTTTCGCCTAACTACCACCCCACTATCACACAGTATGACCATACCCTCTTACACCACCCAACCACACCACGTCCACAAACCACCACATCATCGGTCTCGCACCACATCGTCCCACCACCACACCATTCTATCACACCACCTATAATCAGGCCACGTCGCTCCACCCTCTCACCCTCTCCACTTCCATTACTCCCTCGCTTCCGGTCGGCTTTTCCGCAATCAGGCAAGAACAGGTTTGATGTTCTGGCAACAATGGCCTTTCTACAGCACGATCTACAAGTCACAGGTGGCGCACACATTGCCAGCCACAATCGCTGCCATTGACACGTGACATGGCTTAAATCCCAGCACTTTGTGCACACTCAGGAACTGGTAAGTTTATGAATGGACAAGTTACGAAACAATTGTGAATGCAATTTCGAAAGATTGTGAATGGACAAGTTCGAAAAGGTTTGAATGCAAGTTCGAAAGATTGTGAATTGACAAGTTCTAAAAAATGTTGTATGCAAGTTCGAAAGACTGTGAACGGACAAGTTCGAAAAAGGTTTGCATGCATGTTCGAATGATTGTGAATGGACAAGGTTTGAATACACAGGTTTGCAAGATTTTTAGTGGACTACCGGAACATCTAGCATGTGTAAATGGACAAGTTGGAAAGATTGTAGAAGACAAGCTGGAAATATTGTGAATGAACAGGTTAGATATATTATGGACGACATCGACAGCTTTTAAATGGACGAGTTTGAAAAAATGTGATCGGACAAGTTGGAAATATTTTGAATGAAGGACATCGAACGACATTTAATGAAAACAATTGAATGGACAAGTTAGAAAGAGTGTGAATGGACAAGTTGAATGTTCCTAGATTATGGATTATGGAATTTCTTTTCAATACAGTTTGTTTTAATAACTTATAGTTATACTAGTCCAATGTTAATAAGGAAAGGGTTCTTCAATAAATATGATCCCAAAAGGCAGAATATCACAGTACGGTTGTCAACAGTAGTTAACAGTACACCATTTCCGTGTAAATAGCGGAGTTCTGAATGTTAATTGATTCATAACCTAAACCAATATGCAAATATATGCAACAACTGCTCCCTGGGCGACATTTCTGCGAACTAACAACTGGTTTTCAATATTTTCATATAAATATGAAAATATTGAAAACCAGTTGTTAGTTCGCAGAAATGTAAATACAATTTGTCGCGATTGACAGATCTTTACCATGTAAATACAATGTCTTGTATATCATTTTATTAATGCTGGATTAAATATCACTATATAGATGCATGTGTATTGTTATTAATAAAACCAACATTAAACAGAAACTCACAACTGTGCATGTAACGTGAAAGTCTAGACAAGTTTGTAATTTTCAAGACGTCAGCATTAACGAGTGGGAGCAGAAAAAACGGAAACAGAAATAGACTGGAAAGGGGAATATAGAAACTTATAACCCGTCAATCAGAATAAAATATGTTTACGTGAGGTATGGTAAAAATAATATACGTTCATTATATTTATTCTACGAATCTATTCTGACAATAATGTCTTCTGACTAATGTCCACTTTGACTAGCCTGTATCATACCCCTTACGGTTCTCTATTATGGGATGCTTTCAGATTCGGTAACTTAGTCATGAGAATGACCTTCTGATAAGATAGAAAGGCCAAGGGGGACGACTCATGATGGGCAACAATTTATAGCTTCCGTTAAAGACCGTGTCCTCATACAAATGGAATGTCTTTTATTTCTAAGTTTCTACTATATCGTTTTAATGCCATGTCGTTTCGAAACAGTCCACTACACACAATAAAAAAATCACTAAGACAGTAAATCACACACAATAATCCTTGTACTTATCGATTATCCATTTTTTAAATTTGTTTTGGTCGTCCCTCAGAGATTACCGTTACATATAACTTCTCTCGTTTTTTTTTTATTAAACATTGATTGAATGTGTTCTGTATGACCTGCATCACGGAGCCAATTTAGCCAAGACATTAATATTAGGAAATACTACAATACATGTTCAGAAAGCATAAATATATTCAATAAAACTATCCATTTTGAGAGAACCGAAAATCAAACTTTAATTTAACGTTAAATATACTAGCATTTTATAAATGCACGACCATACATCACTTAGTTTAACATACGCCGGCTATCATTGCTCATATAGATAGCCAATATCACAGGCAGCGTGTACGAGGTTGTAGGCTTGAAATAGATATACGAGAGGGTGTTGATTCATAAACTTGGTATGTTTTACACATAACACGCTGTACGTGGAACATCTGAACCAAGGAACGGGTTCATGCAGTTGGCAGCATGTAGATATATCCTGCTATATCATATAGGCCTACTTAGTTATGCTTTCTGGCTTCATGCTTGTGGATAATTATTTCATTAGTACATTTCATGGCCCAATACGGGCTGTCATATGAGATAACAGTACATTATAACTATCATGCTATTCTACTTCAGGATAACATATTTCGATTTCATTGATTGGCTATGAATTATAAAGTGGTATTATTCTGTAACAAGCAGCCAAAGCTTCATTGATTGGTCATATTTTACACAGCCTAACAAAGTTTGCTTAAATAAAACAACAGTGATATAGCTTATATTTTGCGGTTAAATAAATTGGTTAACCGTTATATCTACTCGTAGTCGTA
>JAUTBV010154738.1:0-10397 GCA_032361325.1 Lepetodrilus fucensis | reverse complement strand
TACACACAGTATAGTATCTTTACACACAGTATAGTATCTTTACACACAGTATAGTATCTTTACACACAGTATAGTATGCCATTGTTACCCTAGTTTAGACTCACGATCTATGACTCCAATTGTACTGTATAATATCTAGATTGTCAGGGGCAAAGTTGAAGAATGTGGATTCAAATCTCAGTGCTATCACTGTGATATTTTAAGAAGTTTTTATAAATCAAAATGATTAGCACTATGCTTTTGAAAAATGGATTTGCCACAATATAAATGTTCACATTATTTATTATTATTATTAGAAAATTAATGTGGAATCGTCTGCATACCTTTGTTATAAATCCGTATATCCCTCATTATACCCCTACAACTTGCAATATTTCATAGACAAAAACATTAAAATATGTGAATCTTCTAATAATGAGCAATAAGCACCTGTAACTGTCAAACAAACCCCAAATATGAAATACATTAAAATATATTTTTTCATTGGATTAAATTATTCATGGATTTTAGAACATTAAAGCTGTTTATGATTGCAAATCCCCTCGTTGAACTACAACTGAAGTATTTGCACGTGAACTACCGACTATGTCAAACATATGTCTAAATACAGTACTGAAGAAACACCCACTCCCATACAGCACTAAATAACACCACCCTCACTACCCCCACCCCCCTTAAATTCCCCCACCCCCTCACACACTAACTTCCTGAACCAGCTCAATTTATCATAGCCACATGACCAAGTGCATTGTGTACTCGTATTACTTATGGTATATAAGTAGTGTTAACCCTCTCCATGCTGTAGATATCTTGAAAAGCAGCACTAGTCTATTCCAGCATGGGGAAGGGTTAAATGACTGGTATCACCTTTTACTATGATTTTAATTTTTCAAAAAGTTATTTATTATATAAATAATGTGAAGCAAAAGAAAATATTAACAGACTTTAATAAATATTTTCTAATAAATATATCTTGGAATTCTGCTTACATTAGCATAGAAACCCATAGCAACCCATAGCAACCCATAGCAACCCATAGCAACCCATAGCAACCCATAGCAATCATGGGTCTAGCCTACATATACACACACACCATTCTGATCAACCGAGCGACATCCACAGATATGCTCTCGGACCTAACTGCTAGGTTGAAATTATGATGAAACAGACAAATGCTAGTTGTATTTTACTGATTGAATGTAAACGCTTTCAGTGTCATATATTGGAATATTATACATAGAATAGATAATCCCAGTGAAGTCTGAGCAGAAATTATGTAGAATTTTATTTCTTTAATTTCAAATTAGCAGCATTTTTATTGGAAGGGCCACCTAACAATTGCACGGAATAACCCGACGACCGTTAATTCGGATCGACCATATACTTTCGGATCTTCGGATCCGCAAGGGACATCAACATATAGGCGCATATTTGTCAAAGATCTTGGCACAAGGCTGGGAATGAGGCTAATGGAAACCTAGTAGATAGATATGAGCGAATATTTCTGATCCGAAATGTTGCGAAGTTGCTACGAATGATACACACACATCTCAAATACTGCATGCCATGCAGGCTATGAGAAACCGAACACAAGTTCATCTAGTCTATTAATACAGTGAGAAGCATCCAATAATGCAATAGGTAGAAATTTTAAAACAATATATATATATACTGTAAATCATGAAATTAATGCGTGACTAATCTAATGCGACCTCTAGATTTTAGACGTAAATGTGACACCAATAAAATGTGAACGGCATGTTTTATCTTTAACGCACAGCAATTAAATGCGACAATATGGCGGTCGCATTTTTTGCATTAAAGGCATAATATCACATGTCTCACTAGTTATCACTATTTTAATTTTTATTAATATTTATTAATTAGCAAACAACTCGCTCATAATTCCGCCGGTGTTCGTGAAAAACTGCTTTGACCGTGTTCAGTGAGTAGAGTTACCTCCCTTAGTGAGAAAACCAGAAGAAATTGGAGATCGGACGTATTTTACACGGGTTATACGAGGAAGTGTTTACAGCAATACAATTTTACCTATCTCACAGCGGTAAAACAATATTTGGAGGTACAATAGCGATTATGTGTACGCTAAGAGCATGTACTTTGCATTTTTAACTCCAATTCTGCCCAAAACAACAACTTAATTTATGTCAGACTGTGATATTATACCTTATTAATGCTCGTATTAATTTCATGATTTACAGTATTTTTTATTAATTTTTTTTAACATATATTTTATATTTTTTTGGAAAACAACAGTATTTATTTTGAATGATTTAACACCAACTCTCCACCATTCAGGTACACCAGAGAGCTGAGGAGTGCAGTCGTGTTCTAGACATCCTCAAGGCTGTGAACGACGGGAAGCCGCTACACAACTCACTAGGGGTCACCATCAACACCAGTCAGTTCAAGGTAGGGGCGCTTTAATAATACTACTACTACTACTACTAATAATAATAATGATACTTATTATGCACAAAATCCACCCCCATTATCTCTGGTCAATGGATCAGTGTGCACTCATTTTTCTTTCTCAACTCACTGGGGAGTATACTTTGCCTTTGAAAAGTTTGGATTGGTAATCTAGATCGCAATATTGGACAGTTTGTACGGCTAAGATAGATTGAGAAGGTTTGCACTGATAGTCTCATAGCATTGGAAATCAATTCTATTATTTCCACTAATACTTTCAAACTATGATTACTTTTGATGTATGAATCTATACTATTTGTTTAATATTTTTTGTATACCAAAATAATAATGGGAGTTTTGTAATCGAATATGATATAGAAAATTATGTCTTACAATCGCCAGAATGAAAACGGCACGAAAGGAAATGTTTCTCCGTCATTAATTCGTAATCCCAAGTAAATAAGATCTGCTCATCGATGCCTGTGAGATTTGGTAAGACAACACCTGCGCAATTACCTACGTTGTCTCAGGTAATCTACCTGTAATCACGGGCGATGCTGAACCTACGGGGGAAACTGTGTCCCCTGACAATAGAGACCGACACCAGTCTGTGGCATACAATGTGACACTTTAACCCTTGCAGAAATCAATACGAGCTGTCCATTGAGCAAGATGATGTCGCTTTAATTACGTCGAGTCACGAACACCTTGGCAATATGTTTTTATGTACAGTTCGTTGTAGGGCTAATTAGCGCGGCGGGCCAACTGTCCTTGAGGGTCTGGCTATGTTGTTACTTTCTTTCATCACTTCTGTGCTGTATGTGTTAATTAGAGAAATATTAGCTGGATAGTGGTCCTATTAAGCTTACATGAAAGATTCTGCTGATTACCAATGTTTATGTAACAGTATTGATGGGGAATATATAAAAAAGTCAATATTAATCTTACCAAAAGGTTTGGAGTTGCAAGTATAATTATGTTTGGAGTTTGTTTTTTTACCTTGTGTAATTGAAGATGTATACATTTTATTTTTTTATGGATATCACAATAGGGCAAGTGGGTATATTGACTAACAGTAATGTTACGGGTATGGGTCAGGGAATTATTTTACATATCAAATTATTACATAGATCATGCACAATCAACCTGGAACCTGGTAATTGCACCAAGAATGTTTTAAAAAGAGAGATGATTGTAGGAGTAGGTATTAGTGCAGAGATAACTGTTAGGTTGCTTCCTGAAAAGGTATTGAGTTTGTAACTGCCCCAGGGACCATTCTGGATATTCGTGTTCAAGGAAGGTATCTCGACAATGTCATCAATGTGCTGCTGTCTGTACTGACACATCAACACCAGTGGTCATCCTTGCTTTATCAGTACCAGCTGGTATCAGCAGATCTATTGCACTATTCCTGGCATCAATATGAAAGTTACCTTTCTGATATGATCATGATAGGATGCACTGTCTGTAATATGACAAGTTTGGTATCATTGGTATCAGCCTGTTCTCACAGGTTTACTACAACATTCAGTATTATGGATATTGCGTGTTTCCAGCTGCCATAAAACTGACAAGCCGTGACATAAGAGATACCATCTTTAAAGTATGACCTGAAATTTTATTTTGTTCATCGAAGTATGAATGCAATATTTTGTGGCTACGTGAACCAATCAGATTGCTGGATTCACTGGATATTTATTTATTGTACAATGACGGCTACTATGAGCTGAGTGGTCTTATCTCAATGGTTGCTATGGTTTCAGGACACCATGGATCTGGACCAGGCTTCCATCATCGGACATTCATTTGGCGGATCTACGTCTATCTGTACACTGTCACGTGACAAGCGCTTCAAGTGAGTGGATTACGCCCTCTTGTTCATCGACATACTCTGTTGTAGACATGCAGTAGTTTGTTGCCTTTTTGGTCAAGTTCAGTCATTCTTGTTCCATGCATTTCTCTAAGGTATTATTTTATAACTTTTGAATACATTATTTTAAGTAATTACTTATTTTTTAAAGTTAAAAAATCTACATGTTTAACATGTGTAGTAATAAATATGTTAAATACGTACATTGTTCATTATCAATGAGATAATATAATAAATTCAGGGTTGGCATCGTGTTGGACGGCTGGATGCACCCTCTGGATGACGGCGTGTACAACAATGTGACGCAGCCAGTGCTGATGCTGAATATGGAGTCATTCCAGTGGAAGAAGAACGTGCAGCAGATGAGACAGCTGGACAGTGAGGATGTGGAGCGACTGATGCTGACCATACAGTGAGTAGTCCCGTCATGGATACTGTTGTCATGGATACTGTTCTGGATACAGTTGTCATTGATACAGTAGTTTAGGATACAGTTGTCATGGATATTGTTGTCATGGATAGTGTTGTCATGGACAGTTGTCATGGATGATGTTGACATGGACACAGTTGTCATGGATAGTGTTGTCATGGACACAGTTGTCATGAATGCTGTTGACATGGATACATTTGTCAATGATACTTTTGCCATGGATGCAGTTGTCATGAATACAATTGTCATTGATACAGTCATGGATGCAGTTGTCATTGACATTGTTGTCATGGATACAGTTACATCTGTCATGGCTACTGTTGTCATGGATACAGTTGTCGTGGACACATGTTTCACATATACTGTTGGAATTGATACTGAGATGCGTTCAAGCTGCACTACATTTGCTATGCTACTTTTGCTACTAATATAGTAGTTTGTTGAATGGCTTCGTGTGTATTGCTTTGTAGATGCGCACAATCCAACTTGCTTTTGCTCTTCCTACAAATAATACGCGGTACAGACCCGTAGCCAAAATAGTTCATACATAGCATACGTATTTGCTGGCTGAACTGCTTCAGTAGATGTAGCAAAAAGTAGCAAAAGTAGTGGAGCTTGAACGCACCTCTGTTGTCATGGACACATTTGTTATGAATACAGTTGTCACAGAAGCAAAGATATTTTTTGGTACAAACTTTGAAATACAAATAGTAATTCTTGTAAGAAGCACATTAAAATATTTTATGAATGCTTCGGACATCAAAATGATGTGAATTTCTCATCACAGGGGCGCATGTCACCAGAGCGTGTCAGACTTCCAGTTCCTGGTCAACATGGCACTGGGGCGGCTGCTGCATGTGCGACACACACTCGCGCCCGAGATCGCCATGGACATCGTGCGCTCTGGAACCCTGGGATTCCTGTGGAAACATCTCGACATCTCGGCGTGCAAGTCTAGGAGAGGTCAGTGTTTGATGAATTCGATATCAGCGAGGAAGCGCGTCCTTGTGTAGCCGGGGTTGATGTTCCTACAGGGGGTTACCCATTTGGCTCAGTTGGTAGGGTGTTGGACTTAAAATCCAGCAACTTGTATTCAAATCCCAGCATTGGCATGGTCCTGTGTGACACTTGGTATATCAGTATTGGCCAGTACTTGCAGGTTGACTGCAAAACTTGGCACTTCCTGTTCATTGAGTATTTAAATTCTCAATTTCAATATTTGTTAATTCCAATTTCAGATTGCGACTTGAATACAGAAATGCCATTTGAGGATGTCTTGACTGGAAAAAGAGAACATGTGATATTAGGGACAAATTTGGATCTCAGCTGATGTCAAGTCATCCTGGATGACAAGAGAAATACCAAGGGAAGCTTGCTTGAATATTAACATGTACCTCAAAAGAAATGCCAATTTTAAGTATTGTGCGGCCATTTCCTTTCTCATCTTTACCTGCTGAATCTTTCAACTCTACAATGCAATGAACACACCTTTAATAGAAGCTATTTTTATGTGTATGTGACATAATGTGTGTGTGACACTGAATATATCTTGAAATAACTTTTGTAAGTTTATACGTTTATACTCATAGTTTTATGTGTGTGTGTGGGTTTTTTTACATCATAATTTTCTATTGCCAAAATATTACCTAATGTCAGAGTTATAAAATAAGCATTGTTCTTCATACTTGGATTTCACATATCATAATATGTAACATCGTTTGTGTTATCTTTGTATAGTATGAAGTAATTTTGCTATAGTTATTTTATTATACATTTCTGTTCAACCTTGTCTCTCGTATTATTTATATACTCATTCTCTTCAACTCCCGGTTTCAGTTTTGTAATACTGTTGTAATATTCTGTATTTATTTATAGTTTATTTGTAATGCTGTTGTAATATTCTGTATTTATCTATAGTTTATTTGTAAATCTGCCATGACAAATGTAAATGTGGTGTTCATCTCAAACTAAAGATACAATTAACCCTCTCTCATCTGGAAGGATAGCTTAGTATTGGCTATAAAACATGTTCCTATTAATCTGGCAGGGGAGGGTTAAAGGTTATTCTATTACACAGCCAAAGGGACTCGGGGAAATTCAGTTATATTAAAAATAACCTGTGTTCTTTCCTTGACTATTGGATTTTTGGTCTTCGAAATGCCGTGAAAGGTCCAAGGAAATTCTCAATCCTGAGGATAGTTGCCTACTGTTGCAATGTCTTAAAGTTTTCTTTTCCATAATAGTACTTTCACATTGTTATGCAACATGGTAGATTAAAATTGCATACTAGCATTTCCAGATCTGATGTGAAACTTGCTAAAAATAGAATGTTGTCACTACTTTTGAGGATTATTAATAGAAAAAGTATTTGAAATTTGGCTAGTATTGTATAAATCAGGGTATAAATAAGAATTGTTTCATAAGTAACATAAAGTATTACTAAAATTTAAATAGAATATTACGTATAAAATGTACCATCTACTGCCCCAGATGTATTTTATTGTGGTCTGAGAATGCATAATGTGGTGAAATTGGACTTATATCACACTATGCACATATCAGAATGTTATTACAGGGTTTAAAACAACATACTGAGGCATTATAATGCTAGCTGTACACTGCTGCAATTCCAGTCATGCGATGGGAATCGCAGCAACGGTCGTGACGGTGTACGGAGGTGCCGCGACTGAAACTGGGCCAGTTTCCACCGATCACAGGCAATTCAAAAAATGAATCGCAGGTAATCTTGTTGCAGCGACCGACTATGACTCACCAATCGTAGTACTGAATTTTGTCATGTGATAACACAATAAAAAGTAAACATGGATCCGGTTGTATGAAACGGTCTGCTTGGTGTACGACCCCGACTACTTGCGATTGGCATCGCAGCGACTGTTCCTGAGAACTGAAAATCCAGTTGCGTCGCGGTTAGTCGCAGCAGTGTATGGCTAACACAAGGAGTGTTATAAGGAGTTTACTACATACTGTACTATTAATACAAGGATTACAGGTTCAGATAGCGTCTCTGTGATAGTGCTATTGTCTTTGTTACTTTTTCAATCTTGAATTTTATTTGCATGTATCCATTGTGGATGTTAGTTTAATCTCATGTACCATTTATTGTATGTACATATTAGTCATATATTTTGTATGCATTTGTGAAAACTACTGTGAAATGTTTGTTAGCAATGAGTTTTTAATTGTAGTACAATATTTGTAATGCTATTTTGTCTTTTAACATTATGTGTTATAATTAAATGCTCAAGCAAAATAATAATAATAATAATAATGATGATCATAAGCATAATAATAATAATAATAAGAATAAACAATAATAATCCCGAACTCCATACATTTTGCATAATTAAAGCGTGCAATCATAATATTATTTCATTAAGCTTATTCTTTGTTTTTAATTGGGTCATGAAGCATACAATTCTGTAATAAGAGTTCAGACATTTTAACCAATGTCAATATTTGTGGACTACGTATTTGTGGATTTTTTTTACTATTTGCAATCCATGACTAAATTAAAAATGCCTCTGAAATAATAAAGATATTGATTCAGACTGGTTCTGTCCTCAAATAATCTGTTAGTGAAGTAGGATTTATTCTATTTCTTTTTATTTAATTAGTAAATAGAAACTAGAAACGAGAAAGGCTTTGTTCTATCTGAGCCAAAGATTTCAATGATTATATTTCTGTGAAATCTGTCACCTTAGTGCTAAATAATTTTAAAGAAACCAAATGTAATTGTTAAATAACTTTTTGTTGTCTGTTCTTGTAAGAATTCTTGTAATAATGATTGTGTACTTTTATCGTGCTGTATGATAGAACATTGTATGATTTGTATTGGCATTGGTTTTCAACGAGGCATTTTCATTTCAAAGCCCATATGAACAATACAACATTAAATATGCAATCTATATTATTTTCCATGCATGTAACTCTATACATGAAAGTGCATTTTGTGTACCTTTAACTGCTTTCTGAAGTAGTCAGTCGGTCAACCAATCAGATTGCTTTTCAAGCTTGATGGTGACCAATCCCTACTGCTCAAGGCTTTCTATGTAAAAACGTGCAACATTTGATACCAGGGTCAGTGGAGCGATGCATTGGGGAAATAAAAAGAGGCTAAAGGAGCACAACAAACAAAATACAAATGTATATATCTAGAATATTTTTGTATCTGTACATATTGTAAATGCATGTTCTTGATTGAATATTTTGTAAGCTGCAGTATCTCATTATGTCTTTCAAAGGCTCATTTTCTTCTTTCAAGATGTACATGTAATAACAGTATTATCTCGGTAGTGAAAGCAAATAGACCTGCTTTTTGAGAAGACATTGGCTGGAAGGTATAGAATTACCTTAGTTTGATCAAATAAATGTACATGGGGTAGCAGAAACATGTATCTGTATTTTGTATTACATGTATTTTATAATCCAAAGAATAATAACAGCTGGAAGTGATATTAAATTCTATTTTATTTAATCATTTTATAAAATGTATTCTTACAAAACAATGATTTTTTCTTTCTTTTCAAGATAGTACTTTAAAATTTTATTATTATTTTACTGTCTAATATTTGACATTATTATTTGATAATATTTAGTGTATTAAAATGTCCAACGTTGACTACAATCTTAGCCTTAAGTGATGTATTTTAAGTAATATGGTAATCGCAGACTACGCAAGATTGACCAACAAATACTCCTGTTATTGTGATATGAAGACTGCATTATTTATCCTGAAGCACAATGCTGTCAAGGTGTTGTGGAATTTCAATGTCCTGTGATATGCTGACCCCAGGAGAGAATATATTTTGAGGTGCCTTTTTTCTAATGCATCCATCATGTGTAGCAAGCAATACAAACTAATAGGGCTGTTCGTTTTGCTACTGGCTGGCCTGACCTGGCAAGCCCTTTGACCTCATTGACCCAGAGAACGCGCTCGATTTGCCCAATTTCCACATTCTGAGTGCGCCAGCTTTGCCGCTTACGAGATACCTGCAAGCAACCGACTGTGATATAGATTATATTCCAAAAAGTGGGCAAATCGCGCACGTTTTTCTGGTTAACAGGGTCAAAGGGCTTGCCTGGTCAGGCCAGCCGGTAGCAAAACAAACAGCCCTAATGTAAAATAAATGTTAAGACCTATATGGCATTATGTATTTAAGCTTGTATATAATTGTAATTATTGTCTTGAAATTTGTTATGACTATTTGTACAGCTGGCTTAATAATGACGACTTGAAAATGTTGAATGGCCAAAAATGTTGAATGCTGAAATAAATGTGGCATTGAACACCATTCAACAATGTCTTGGAAACTACGTGCATTTCTTTAATGGCAAATCTGAGAATGCCGATTATGTAGCATTGCCAGTAACAATTGTGAAATAACATACGACGGTACCGGTAACAACATTGGCAACCAGTATATTACTGTTACTTATTCAACATACGTGGTGGATTTCTACCGCGTATTAACGGTAACATAATCAACAGTGTTGATTATGCATAATTCGACGATCGTGACGTCGTCGCCAGACAATGAAATAACGTCATGACTCGACGTCATAAGCGGATTGTGGCCGTCTCTCTAAATCAGTCGTTTTTCGGTAGTTTATCATGATTTATTCCAACAAAATTATTATGTTGAATAA
>JAUTBV010154727.1:0-10397 GCA_032361325.1 Lepetodrilus fucensis | reverse complement strand
AATCTACGAAATAGGGGTGTCAATGCATTGCTACCATTTTGTCCATTAAGTCACATGACCTCAAATTGATCACATGAAGTCACTAAATGTTGGAGAAATCTTGGAAAAATGTTGTAAAACTTATTTTCCCCTGTACACACTAACAACATTTCTCCAACATTTTTCCAACATTCTTCCAACATAAATGACTCGCCAATTCTTTTTACGACATTTTTCCAACATTTCTCCAACATGTTGTAAATCTAATTTGCCCTGTGTACACTAGCAACATTTTTCCAACATTTTTCCAACATGGTCTTGTAACAACAAATGTTGGGAAAATGTTGCAAAGATGTGTCCAGTGTACACAGGGCTTAAATGCTTTGACAGTCGCCTTCCAGCATAGCTGATTTCGGCAGACTGGTCCCTCTTTGTCTCACAAGTCATTTGTCTCACAGTATGGAGCTGGAGAGCGGTGAATGTTATTCTCTGCTTGTGCTCGGCTGGATTTCCACGAGTCGTTTTAGAGTGCTAGCTCACTCTGGAATATTAATGTCGCAGTTAACAAGAATATCCCACTCAGACACAGGGACCACCCGTTGATGTAAACTTCCCTTTATGCTGAGCGCCAAGCAGGGTGACATCAACTACCATTTTTGTAAAAACGTCTTTAGGTATGACGCTGCCGTGGTCAAACAGGGTTTGACTTACCGACCTTCCGCACTCCGTGGCAGACACAATAATGTCAACGTGTCATGTTATGGTCAAAATACATACTTTATTCATCCAATATATAAATGTACAAAATATTATGCAATAATACAAATAAGTCTATGATACAGGGAATATTTACAGTGGATATGGAAGGTGGGATACACACATATTTACACGGAAAATAAAGCGTTGATGACATAACTTCGAGATGTGGCTATATATAATGTAAATACATAATGACTGTTCTATATTGCATTAGGCGCGCACATTTCATTACTACTTGTCTATTTTCAAAAGTTTAATTCCCAACATAAAACAAATTGGCATCACAAATAGTTATTTACAGCAATTCTTGTTCTAGACGTATTGAAATCATCTTTCAGGTCAAGTATAGTAGTTGTCATAATAAAACTGTAGCCGGGTGTGATATATGATGCTCCTACTGGTCTCGGCCAGCGGGGTTACCCCTTTGGCTCGGTTGGTAGAGCGTTGAATCCCAGGATCGGCAGTCCTGTTTCAGAACGACCAGCTTGTTTCAGATAGCAGGCACTCTACATGTGCATGTATGTCTTCATTTCAAATATTTGTTCTTGTATTTATCCACACCTACGACCGCCGGGAACCCCCGTATACAACGACGACGTGGCTCTAAGGTAACCTTAATTCCAAGCGGCATTATCAATGCGACCAACAGCAGCGATTATGAAATCATCTATGTACAAACGTTGTAAAGCAGTCTACGAAATAATGTACAGTTAAATAGCAAAGGAAATCAAATAACATATCTAGAGACTAGCTACATACTTTCACCTTTGATGAAACAGGAACTGTATGATTATATAGCAGTACAAGTCGATAGATAATATCGTCCACTTTCGCAAACGTCTGTCGTAAATATTAACCCTTTATGAATATATTAGACAGCGTTTATCATTAATGTTACGATTAACATTGTTTCCATAATTCTGCAATTCAAATTAGTACGGTCAAGGACAAATACAATGTTACTTTAATCAGGAACTGGATTAGTAGGAATTGTGGTGGGAAAAAAAAGGAATAATTGTATAGTTTGGATATATGCCTACAGTATAAATTGTTCTAATAAGAAAAGTGGGTTCCTTAATTATTTTGAATAACAGTGAGTGATTGAATATAACATCGTTGCGGGAATCTTTCACCCATTTGCGACGATTGAACAACAGAGATGTACGTATGAAATTTATTCGCACCATGAAATATAAATAATATGGAACTACATAGCGACTGCAATTATGGAGTGAGAGTTAAAGCAATATGGACAATAAATGGTATTTACATCAGAACAGTGCTTGACATTGTAAATTACACTTCAAACAAGATATAAGCTACCAGTGGAAGTATACTAATAGTATATTATGTACAAAGTGTTCCCTGTGAGTTTGGTATACATTTAATTTCGTCAATATATTATTATTTACATCGGTCTATGTAGTATTCCCATGGAATTAGGAACAACTATTGCCTTATCCATGAAACTACTGATCATGGTTTGACATGAAACGCATAAATACCCGTATTTGGGGGATTATCTATGTAAATTTTATTTACTTAAATGAAAGAAATGAACAAACAAAAAACGATCATTTCTTATTTTGTACTGCATGATTGTGCCTAATCCAAATTATTAATTCAGAATGTTTTCATTATTAATCAAAATAAATCTGCTTATAGCTTTAGCCAAACATTTTGAGTGTAAAGGGGCGAGGTTGGAAAGACAGCACAGCGATGTAGACTGTCAGGTGTGTGAATAACGCATCAGCATGTGCAATTTGAGCCTTTTTAGCATGTTCCGTCTTTCGGACGTCGCCCCTCTGCATATAATAATAGTATTTACCCAAAGTATTTGGTGACATCATTTTATTTTGTAAGAACAGTGGAAACATTCTGAATTCTAATTTCTGGTTAGTGCAAATTATTAACTTATTATTTTCACTTCATGAAGTATTTACCAAGATAATCTACCAAATACTGCAGTAGAGGTATAAATTAGGTTCATGCCAAACAATAGGCCTAATGTTAGCCATGGCATATAGTAATGTATATGATTTATCCCTACACTCTACAGGTTTCAAATCACTTAAAGTGACAAAATCATCTTTGCATACAATATTACATATATTTGTGTTATCAACCTAAATAATTATGAGACATTGGGAGGGAATTCGCGCATAACATTGACGGAATTATCAGAATTATGCTCATCATTGAGTTAAATTATGTTTTCTCTCTCCAGATATGGAAAGATAGCTGTATCAGAATAAGAAATATTTAACATATGCAAATTATTCTTGCCACTTTAATGTGAATTTGTATGGATATTGAAGATCTGTGTACAGTAGTTAAGTTAATCTGATGTAAACAAGCATCAATGTCAACTATATAATACATGTTACCTGGGCTGCGTTCAGTCGCCAATAGCCTACATATAAAGTATAATACACTACAATACAATACCTTTCTCTACACGTAGTAGTTCGCTGAACGGGTTAGTAGGAAATTAGCAGGAAACAGGTCTGCGCATGCGTTCAGACCATTCCCTTCATGCTTTGGGTTTTCCTACAAAACAATACGCGGTCGACACCCGTAGTGAAAATTAGTAATACATACTGGCTGAACGGTTTCCGTATTACTATATGTAGTGATACGTATTGTCGGCTGAACGCACCACTGTATTTTGTCAGAGTCTAAAGCTAGCAAGACATTAAACATTAAACTTCATTTTCCACATTTCAATGCATGAAAATAAATAATCACAGTGGAAGTGAAATGTAGAAGATACGATGATGTACAATGTTTCTGGTAGATTTTACACGTCGATATTTACACTTCAAGGTCCCGTATGTATAACAATATATAACGGCTTTGCGCAGTTGACACCGGTCCAAACCGAAAGTGGTGTACTTAGTGGTTAGTCTTCCTCACTCAACCGGTCGAGACATATTTCAAGCCCATTCCAGACGTTATTAATCAGAATTGTGGATTCAATGTCTAATTACGTCATTGTAAGCATGTGTTCAGATAACGCGCATTTACACTACTTCCGGTTCTGACCGGATGTGACTTTCTAGCCAGGTAAATCTCGGTGATGACAGCATACCGTGTGTCTATGTTTGCTGTGTAATGTCACATTCTTCGTGGCTAGAGGATATTATTATTTGCCGATAGTCATCTTGTAAAGCACACCCGCAAAATCAAAGTTAACATTGTTCAGGGAATTGAGAGATTGCACTGAATTTACGACAAGTCTGTTGACCTTGACATTCAACCTAAGGAAATTCCTTCCGGATTGTCACGTGTCGATAGGATCCGGAAGAGCCGGATGTTATTGTAGTAGTTGTTCCTCCTTCCATTTCTGAATTTCCGGAACCGCCTCACCTTGTTCCTCTTCCTCTTTGCAATCTTCTCTCCCTGGTCGCTCTGAGCTTTTTCCGGTCTGTAACTCGTCTTCCTCACTTTGAGTTCAGCATAAGGCCCAACGACGCGGTGATGCTTCTTCCCCTTTCTCCTCCTTGTCTTCTTTCCCTTCCGGTGCTTCCTCCTATTCCTCTTCCTCTTGGGCTTAGACACCTTCAGCTCCATAGTTTCCTCTTTGCCGGTTTTCAGTTCCAACGCCTCCGTCAAGTCTTCCGGTCTGATCTGCAGCGGTACCGGAGCCGGATGTGATAGCAACGCTGGCTTCCGGTTCTGGTCCGGGGGAGCTGGAATGCTGATGATGGCGTTAGACGTGATCTGAGAGTCGGACGCACCCTCGGGAATGCATACGCGCTTGCATTCTTCTTCGCTCCGGAAGTTATTCAGGTTGCCATCGCACCCGCCGAACGTGAACCACGAACACTTCCCCGCGTGGACGTTAAAGTACCACCTCCTGAATCGTGCTGCGCATCTCCCAGGCGCTGGCGCCAACTCGCAGACTTTGGATTTCACTGAAAATAATGGAAATATTTTACAAATGTATTTCAAACAAAACGTCGTTTTCCCGTTATTCTGATCAATAAAAAGAGACTTTGTCGGTTGTGTTTTATATGATAATACAACAGTTCAACCCCCACCCATTAACAGTTCAAACTAACCCCACACCCACCCAACCCGCTATTACCCACGACTCCCCACCTCAAGGTACTCTGGAAATGCTAACAACATTTAAGCCAGAATGTCGAAGGTAAATATTAATAGTGTAGTGTATGTGAATTTGCGACTAAATCGCGTATATTATCAGTCAGACTGATGATAATAATAATAATAATAATAATAATAATAATATATAATAATAATAATAATAATAATAATTAATAAATAATAATAATAATAATATAATAATAAAATTTAAATTATACTACTACTAATAATATATAATAATAATAATAATAATAATAATAAATAATAATAAGAATAATAATAATAATAAGATTAATAAGAATAATAAGAATAATAAGAATAATAATAATAATAATAAATAATAATAATAATATAATAATAAAATTAAAATAATAATAATAATAGTAATAATAATATACTCATACTACTACTACTACTACTACTACTACTACTACTACTACTACTACTACTACTACTACTACTACTACTAATAATAATAATAATAATAATAAATTAACAATAACAATAATAATAATAACAACAACAATAATACTAATAATAACAATAACATACGTGCTAGCTTCTGCTCGTGGACGCACACTGGGAAGGACATCTTTCTGGGCCACACCAGGTGCTGGATCACACATATCTTGGTGGCAGGACACACCTTCCTGTAGGCCTGCAAGACAACAGATAGAGCTAATAATCTCCCTTGGATGAACAGGTGGCGCTGAATGAACGCAGCACGGTTTGTTTCCACATTTATATGACGGAATATCATAGCAGAATTTATTATAATGCGTTTTGTTTTATAACTATTTTTAGAGATTAGAGTTGGAGGTGGGGTGGGGGAAATTATGTACTAACTTTACCTTCTCAACTCCCTGGGGAGTATACAACTCAATTAAAGTATTGGTAGGCTGGCTTCCTGCCTGTTAACCAAATGGCCTAGAATTACGAATAAGGTCCTCGTTCGTCACCATTTAGTAAGAGAAACTCCACAGTGCATAGAACAAATATGATTCCGACTTTTTTTTAAAGAATGCTGATGGTTTCTAACTTATCGGTTCGTATTCGGTGTAAATCTCAGGTGGGATCGATATTTTTCCGCATTTGCCAATTTCAAAGAAGGTCCTGCTTTTTGGTGACCTATCTGCACTCGCAAGCTGTTGTGAACTTGACTTGTTTCCCAATGGGGGCCGAAACACGTTATTCAATCAATTGTCAAATAAAGCATTCAGAAACTATACGCAGTGTTGTCTTCTATTTCAGCTGTTTAAAAATACACGTACAAAGAATACACCTGTTGTCAAGTCACTGGCCATCTAGGAGAGCGATACGTTATCTAGGCCATCTAGGAGGCAAGCCACAGGCCATCTAGGATAAAGACCAGCCATCAGGCCATTTGTGAGAGAAGCTATCTAGGAGGTAAATTGCAGGTCATTTAAGAGAGACAGCCTACATAGGAGGCAAGCCACGGGCCATCTAGGAGATAAGAAGATATAGGCCATCTAGGAGGCAAGCCACAGGCCATCTAGGAGAGACAGGCCATCTAGGCCATTTAGGAGAGGTCATCTATGAGATAGACTATCTAGGAGGCAAATTACAGGTCATTTAAGAGATACGCTATTTATACCATCTAGGAGGCAAGCCACAGGCCATCTAGGATAAAGACAGGCTATCTAGGAGGCAAATTACAGGTCACAAGAGATACGCTATCTAGACCATCTAGCCGCGGGTCATCTAAGATAAAGACATCTAGGAGAGAGATTATCTAGACTAGTAGGAGGCAAATTACAGGTCATTTAAGAGAGGCAGGCTATCTAGGATGCACACCACAAGCCATCTAGGAGATACAGGAGATATAGGCCAACTAGAAGAGAGACAGGCCATCTAGGCCGCTTAAGAGGGCGATCTTGGCCATCTAGGAGGTATCCCACAATGTGTTTTCTGGCAGCACTTACACATATTGTTCCACCGGGCAGTAAATTAGTTGTCATGATTGTAGTCCTATCATACCAAGGTTTAATCGACGTGGTGTTCCAAGTTTAATAGACATTTTATAGTGATTCGAAATATATTGGTATTGAAACAACTGTCAATATGTTCCATTAAAATGTGCTATACTATTTGCAGATATGGAATTCCATAGCGATACAATACTCGCAATTACATTAACTCCAGTTGTCCCCTGTGGATCATGATGCTCAAGTTGCCCCCTGCCCCAGATGCCCCCTGTGACACCAGTTGCCTCCTGCCCCAGTTGCCCGTGTGGCTCATAGTGCTCTTGGGATTTGCTCGTCCAACGAGTTCCAGGTTTCATGGAATGGGAACACTATGTTCTAACATTGTCTCTTACCTTGCATAATCGTTCAGCCTCCACGCCATACGAGAACTTGTGGCTGCCGTGGTAGGGTGTTGTTGAGAAGCTGCCAGCCTGGAAACAAACCCAGACCGGAATTAAGTTGTGGGCAAGTGTAGTAGTAGTAGTAGTGGTAGTGGTAGTTGTAGTGGTAGTGGTAGTAGTAGTAGTAGTAGTAGTAGTAGTAGTAGTAGTAGTAGTAGTAGTAGTAGTAGTTATAATTCATTTCAAATTTGTTATCAGATCAATTGAATTAAATTCCAACATTTTGCAGTTTATGTTAATTCGATATTTTTTAAATATCTTAAGATTTGTCAGCTTCCTCCGAATTGTTTTCTATTTAAAACTAGTTGTCCTAAGAGCTAAGTTGACAAATCATACTGGCGAAAACTGTAGATCCCCGGATATCAGCTATTTAATTTAGTAACAACAACAAAATAGCTAGGATATTGACACAATTATATTAAATACAATTTGTAATTTAAATCAAATTATATATTTAAAAAAATCTTTTTCGTGTTATGAAAGCAGTTGAATACTTAGTCTAGTGTTATCATGTTTGTAGTTCGTAGTAACAGTGGTATCATGCTTTATGTAAAAATTAAGTTGTTATCAAGTTTGTAAATAACAATAACACTGTTATCAAGCTTGTAGCTAAGCCTAATAATACTATCGCTATCATACTTATATTTGAGTAATTCATAAGTTAGTAAGTGATTAAACGTGTGACGTATTTTAAGTAGTATTTTAGTGATGTCGCATCTATCTGTTAACGCAGAGAGTGAAAGCGAATGAAGGTAAAAATGCTCCTTGCATGACCACACAATATTGTTAACAACAAAAAACATCTCGCACAAATGCAACCACTATTCATATTTGCCCATTACTGAAAGCTTCTGAATAACCTTATCAATATTAATAGAAATCAGGTGTGTAAATAGGCTAATGTGTGTAATATTCACAATACTAGTAGCTCTATGCAGTATAACACACACACCGTGGCGTGCAAATGCCAACAGGCTCATGATACAAGAATGTTCTTAGTGAAGTAAACTTGTATGTGTAATTACGATAACAGAATCGTTCAGCAATGTATGTGGGCAGCGCAGGAACACACCGCTTCACGATGGGAGTCTTATAAGGAGATGATACCTAGAGATCGGAGACAATGCATCATTGTTGTCCATAGATACATTATTGTTTACCGTAGTTACGGCAGTGTCCGTAATATTTTGTTGACATACCAAATAATTACCATCTGGCTGCTGGTTTATTTCTACTGGTTGTATGAAACGTTAATGCTTCATTAACGTGTCATTAACCTCCATTAACTAATGCAGCATTAAGTTAGCATTGAAAGTCAATGCGGGAATAACGGCGAATGAAGTCATTAATTTAGTTAATGGCACTTTCGTAAAACCTGGCCCAGATAATTAGCATTTTACCTTACAATATTATAAATGCAACATTTCATTGAAAATATAACTCTCTTTATGCTGAAGGCAACAGGAGATGCCCAATAGAGCGGTACTTGCGTCTAATCCAATAGGGAGTGGGCTAACCAAGTACATATCATCTGACTTAAAATGGCCAAAACATATTCATCAAAGTAATACCCATATCATTTAGAAAAGGTGTAGTAAATAATAGTTGTGAAAATTATGTGACGTTTTATTGACGTGGCGAGGTCATTAATGTTCATGGTTTTCTGAATTATGAACCATAGTTATACATAGAAGGAGAGTTACTCAGAGTATGCTTAACTGTGAACGGGTTAAAGTATAGATTCACGTGTATATGGATGTTTATATTTGGGATGGGGCAAATGGGTACATGTGGCGCATGGCACATGAATGAAACGAACGACCTTATCACGTAACAGTCAGCATTCTTCGAGTGCTCGCTTCACATTCAGCATTCTTTGTGTGTCATCGGCAAGTACCCGGATGCAAACAGGGAGTCGTCCCCTTGACCCCGGAAGTGGTGCTATCCAGTATATTGATGCACTTCACTAATACCCTTGTGCTATACATGTACATGTGCGTGCACTATTGTTATGCTACGTGCGCTATTGTGATACTTATATCATTGTCGCACGTGCATTATTGTGATAGGTGCATTATTGTGATCGGTGCATTATTGTGATAGGTGCATTATTTTGACACGTGCAGAGTGATGGTCATGACTATAACAACCTAGCTTCCTTCTCTATATGCCATATCATTTATGATATAATGTCCCATGGATGGTTATGTCTTACGAAATCCAATACATCTATGAACGTATCGTATTCTGTTATTAAAGTTTCTTTAAGATGTTCCAGGGGTTGGGCAAATAGACTACATTGAGAGTCTTAGCAGCACTACTTTACGATACACATAAAATATTATTCACTTGATAACGGTATTAATATATCTTTAAAAAATTATTAGGCCTACTAATAATCTTTTATTCGTATAGTTGACATTATGATTGGAATTGTTCGTTTAGGATGTCGCTAATTTATTATGTTCGCTTTTTGCTTGTTGTGATATTGAAACAACAGGACAGGGGCCATGACCTGTCCCATGGCATCGTTAAATGTTCGTAGAGGAAATGCTTACTCTTTGTGGATCATCAAATGTTCCTCCACGAAAACTGTAGATAGCAGTAAACGTTTGAAAATGACTCGGAATTTAAGTCGATACTATTGGTATGGGCATGGTTATTACTGTTCAATATGTTCAAAGATTGGACGTCATTCTGTTATTCTCCGATAAAAACATCGGCCTATGTTATAATGTACTGGTGTTTCAAGCCAAAAATACTGTTAACATTATATTCGGTAACCATGGCTACCTGTAAGATTTTAGGATTATAATTTCCCCTCGACATGTAAAAAGCTGTCACGTGACGTGGTGACATTCTGAGCAGTTCAATTACCCGAGGACATGGGGCAGGATTCGACCCTCCGAAAGCGTGGATAGGTAAGACCGTTCTACAGGTACACGTGTGTGAAATACGACATTTCAGGGTCGAACATCATCGTACAGAACACCTACACATTCGGATGCGAGTGTGTGTGTGTGTGTGTGTGTGTGTGTGTGTGTGTGTGTGTGTGTGTGAGAGAGAGAGACAGAGAGAGAGAGAACGGGAGAACGAGAGAAAGGGACAGAGATAACGAGACAAGGAAATGGATAGAGAGAGACATGCAACAAGAAAGAGAGAT
>JAUTBV010154705.1:0-10399 GCA_032361325.1 Lepetodrilus fucensis | reverse complement strand
AGTACAAACATGATTTTATGTATGTCAAGTGAATGTACTTTGCAGTTATAGCTAAGAACGTCCAAAACAACCATAAACAACCATATGATATTATGCCTTTAATATGCACTAGTTCGTGTTAATTGATAGTCGATAACTGTTAAATTGTATAAACTGTTTATTGATGGTTGTGTTAACGATTCATTTGAATTGCTTTTGTTTATTGATATTTGAGTATTATAACTGTTAATTTGAATTTCGTTGTTTGCTGATGATAAACAGTGATTTGTTTCTTGTACTATAATTGTCACGAACGCTATGAACAGAAACACATTCTACTGAGGAGCAAATCCCTGTCCGCGAGTATCATGTTCGTTTTTGTAATTTATACGTGCACCTCACATGCCGAGTTTCTAGGCTTGAGTGAATAAAGGTTTCGTTCGATTCTGATAATTGACTAGTTTTCAGTCATAGTAGGCCTATTATCTTAATGGCCGTTTGAGAAACATGTAACTATGCATTTAGTTTCATTATCAATCATCCCTTTCTTAGAAGAACGTCCATCCATTAGACGTCAAGTGTATTGAAGACATTGTGCACATTTCATGGTTTTTTTCTGAACTTATCACTTTAAGTTTGAGGTGTTTAAATTGAAATTGTGTTTGCAATCTCTAGAGTGCGTTGGACCTCGTACCAACACGCAGTTGTTAGTTAGTGGCCGTCCTAATGAACATTTAACCGTTATCATATTTATATTTTATGAAAACCGAGAACATCCCGTACATTATCAACACATTTTACAGGTTTTACAGTGTGCACTTTTTAAACATTATAATACAATATTTCTTGTCTTTCATTTTCTATCTCAACATGTTTTGTTCAAAACGGCATTTTGAATTCCTTGATCCGATATTGCAGACTCATTATTAAACCATTTGGTAATAGCATGCTTTACTGATCATCAGGTTATACTCTTAGATGCCTTGGTTCATTGACTGATCTCTTCTTTAGTAATGGTGCAACATCTGATGAGCCATGACCACAGAACTGCAATCCGGATCCTGTACGGACTGAAGTGAAAGAAGCTTTAACCCTCTCCCTGCTGGAGTAGACACAGCTACTGCTCTTTGGGGCATCTTCGGTTGCCGCCAGCATGGAGAGGGTTAAACAATGCGTGCACCTAAGCTTTATCTTATCTTGCCTTACCTACCGGTATATGCGTCCTCGGAAGGTGTTCTGGTAATAATAATAATAATAATAATGATAATAATAATAATGGCTACTTATAATCCGCCAGAATACAACCCCAAGGCATTCTATAAGAACCACATTATCATCCCCAGTCAATGGATCCGTGTACACTCAGTGTTCCTTCTCAGTTCCCTAGGGAGTATTCAACCCAAGTTGCCGTTTTCATCGCTACAAGGTTATTTTCTACATGACCATGCCATCCTACCGGGTACCCATTCTCTGGAAATAGTGTGGGTATGTTGGACCTTTGGATATAATTACACTCCATCAATGATTACATATACATGTACTACTCAAAATAAGGATAGTAACATTTTTGTACGAAACCTTTTTTCAATGATTCCATATTGATATAATATAATTATAATACCACCCTTAATATTGATCCCTAGCACATTTTGAGGAGTATATTGTTCTTCAATTAAATTGTCGCTGGAAACAATGATGCTGAAATGTGACACATATATACTGATATACATATATACTGATATACATATATACTGATAGAAACAATTAAAGGAACTCATGCTGTAGTAATAGTGGATGTAACATGACCTTGTCTTTGAGCGGATTTATAAAATGAGCGGAGGACATAACGAATAAATTGCACGTGTATCAAACTGTGTTATTCTGAGAAATAATGGTAAGACAACATCTGACCTTAGGTAGACAAACTGCAAGCTATTTGTATCATTTCAACCGAAATATTAATATTACAAGCTTCAGTACACTTCAAGAACTCAAAATATGTCAACCAGAGCAGACAATGAGATATGTATACATTCCATGGAGTGAAGACATGAAATCGTCACCATCTTGTCTATCATGAGTGCATACATTCAAATACGCATCAATTCGCCCCAAGAACCCCGTTAAGGAAATCATGGACTTGTTCAGATGAGAACATCAATCTTATTGAGTTTTCGAATAGAGTTATGTCTAGAGATACTTCGCGAATTCTGAATGACTACCACAAATATAGGCCTGAACCTACAGGCGTGGGTGCAGTTTGGTGTTTATTTCCGCTTTGTAAAGTACACAAGATTTGTTCTTGTTGCAGGTGGTGTTTTTTTCACATGCACAAAGCACCGACCAATGGGAAGACGTTGTTCCTACGTAATAACCAGTCAGGCGGAGTGATACAGTGAGTCCAAGCGTGCCACGCTGGATGACGTGGGTGTGTGTCGACGTCACCGTGCGCTGTAGAGTGTTCGATACTGGGAACGTTCGGAATGACGTCTTAGCATTGCTGAGATTATTTGAGCGTAGAACATGCAAACAATATTGAACACTTCCACTGCTTTGACTAGGGTATTGAACATAACTACTTATTCATGATGGTATCCATAATTAACATTGTGATGTATTCCTTGCATTCACAGAACATCGGAGGTTTGACCATTATTACGTTACATTGTATCGATGTATTTCCTAATGATCATACACGTACTATATAGCCTATCACATCGATGTATTTCCTAATGATCATACACGTACTATATAGCCTATCACATCTACTACTTGTGTTTCACGTTCAACAGCATACAGAGCACAACGAATGTCCTACTGAAATAGCAATGCTCTATCGTTATGGTTAGATAATGTTCTCCAGCATAATGCTCTCTTCCGATCGCACGTTTTTCAGCATAATGCTCTATCGTTATGGCTATATTCTTCAGCATAATTCTCTATCATTATGGCTATATTCTTCAGCATAATGCTCTATTTCGATCGCACGTTCTTCAGCATAATTCTCTATCGTTATGGATAGATTCTTCAGCATAATATTCTATCGTTATGGATAGATTCTTCAGCATACAGCTCTATTCCGATCGGACGTTCTTCAGCATAATGCTCTATCGTTATGGATAGATTCTTCAGCATAATATTCTATCGTTATGGATAGATTCTTCAGCATACAGCTTTATTCCGATCGGACGTTCTTCAGCATAATGCTCTAGTTGCCTCTTTAACACACAACTCTATTGTAGTATCATCTTCTTCAACACAATACCAGTCAACACCCCATGACGATTCTAAATAATGGCAACTTTGGATTGTGTTTAAATGCCACGTTCTCATGATTCATTCAATGACCACACGTCACAGTAGCCATGTTTGAGGTGTTTTCTCGTCTTCTCTCGTCTTTCCTCGTGTTTCCCTGCCAGTCACGTTTTAAAGGTCATAACGATAACTATTAGTACACCGTTGATCACTCAACAGTTCGCTCTGGGCACATGCGCACTTTCAAAAGGCCACAGAATGGGATGTATAAGAGGCAAAAAGCTCTGCTAATTAAATCTGATTCAGAGTATGGTCTTACTCCTGGTTAAGGCAAGCCCATAAATGTCATAGATTACCAACTCTCTATTGCATTTCGTAGTTACTTACTTCACTAGCCTATTTTCTAAATCATATGGTAGGAATTGCATTTTCATTTGGTTATGTTTCTTTTGGCATTTAACGCGTCAGAGGTGTTTACTTAGATACAAAGTCACACACAAAAACACATATACGTTATTGCCCCTCGTGACATTTGTTTGATTTCTTTCTAAACAATATTGCCTATCAACTAAATGACGTGAAAACATAGCTTCGAAAAGAACTACTTTTTAAAAATATAAATATGATACTTATACTGCTATGTTAATAGTAGATTATTGCAGTAATCTTTGCAACGGATATATCCCCAACTAAGGAACTTAAGCTATTATATGTTGACTGTGGGTATAGTCTGTGGGTATTTGATGCTGACTGTAGTAGGTGTATTACCTGACTAACACCTTACAGTCCGCCTGACGGGTCGTAATCACTGCAACGCCTGGTGTTACATGTGTTGCAGGTTTTCTCCTGCCGTATCGTGACCATCCTCGAAACTCCGGCCATTATGACTACTTACCACCTGTCAATTACACTGGGATATATAGAATCATAATATCCGTGGTTTCGAGTATGGATCACGACATGCCGTGTGCGTTAAATAATCTTGAAAACAGGTTTTAAACTCAATTAATTTAAAATCAGACATTATTATGGTGACGTGTTAAAGGCATACTATCACAGATATTTATGGTTGTTTTGGATTAGTTCTTAGCTATAACTGCAAAGTACATTCACTTGACATACATAAAATCATGTTTCTACTTCCAAAAATCTTTCCACCGCTGTGTGTTTGACAAATCTTCACTACAACACCAACTGCGACTCTTAGAGTCGGGTTTAAATCAAATACGGCCAACGGCTTCTTTATATATGATGCAAAGGGACATAACTCTGTTTGCTCGCACATATTCCTGTAATGCATCAAAGACTATTAGTAAATAACAATGTTTGGGTTGATAAATCAAGCGTAATTAATCTCAAATCGAAATTCGTTTGTACGAATATACAGGTTTATCAACTGATAGTATGCCGTTAAATAATCTTGAAAGAGGGTTCTAAACTAAACTCAATTCAAACTAGACATTTCAATGGTAGCGGGCAGCTGGTCGCGGAGATCCAAATCGAAGAGAGTAGAAACAATGCAGAGCACACTGACGGTAAGAACCGACGTTGTGGGCGTGTCTTCGTTTATTTATTGTCCTGTCTTATTGAATACCACACCACTGGGAGGTGTTAATTGTACCAGCCAATTTGGTGTGATTAAACATAACCATAGCCGTCCTTCACACTATACTTTGAAGGCAACGACATTCAACTGTTGAAACACAGAGACCATTTATATTTCCCAAACGGCAGGAGAGCAACTTGTTTCAATACTTAATGTCGCGATCTTCAGCAGTTCTGGAAACGTGCGAATGACCGACTGAAGAATAACTATTTCATAAAGGTCAATTACCTGCTAATGACGGTTGTGAAAACAGCCACAAAATGTTAATTATAGGGAAGTGTTTTTTTTTTCTTCTCTACCGTAAATGGCTTTATGCTACCTTGGAATCGACGCTTCAAAGGAATACTGACAACTCGATCTGAGTTGATTTACTTAAATTCTAGATTGGTTTGGATTATTATTAGTTTAAAATTTATCATCCTGGCCTTTCTTACAATGGGTTTATCGGTTGCGCCATACTTCAAACTATATTTTTGGAAGGTAAAAACCATCAACATGTGTCTATTTCCAATATTTGGACTATTTCCTTTAAACACATAAGTAAATATTACCTGCCTTTTGTAGATCTGTCCGTCCTCCAGAACATCAGTTCTAGGATAAATTTGTCAAAACAAAATCTTTTCCCCCAATACGATAAACACATAAACAAATAAGTGGTAATTTTCAAGACTTGTCATCTGGATATGCCTGGCCAAAGGTACACTATTAACTAGGACACCGGCACCAGCAGGGACAGTTCCAAAAAGCTATTACTTATAAAGTCTTGAATGGTTTGCAGTGTCCCTCGATGGAGAGATCGTGATCAGCTCTTCACCCTACCTCTTCACGTTCTCATAACACACCATTCTCAATTACTCGTCCAGTACGTGAAGACTCCGAGGTTAATTCACACGGCCAAAGCAACCTCGCCTCAAGGCCGACTCATGAATAAAAAAACAACATCAGGTCGTCGCTGCTTTTTGTTAAAGGACGAATATATCTGTTTTTACTTACTGTTTTGCCATTATACTGTTTAATTACATAACACGACAGCCTGCCCACGCAGCGTAACGTCATTGTGGCGGTCCGTACACCAATCAATCTGCTCGCGGACCCAATGTCGGCCCCCACCGGTACTTGTATAAACGAGAAGGAAGCGATCGTGGCGGATCCAAATTAGATTTTTCTTTCTTAGGCGACTTTAATTGTCCTGGATTCCTCAGTAGTGCTAGATTATTTAAGTTCCTTGTTGCTCCTTGTTGCTACATGTTTTGTTAAATGGATACAAGGAGTGCGGGGAGACGATGATTGCAGAGCGTATCCCGACAAGACTGTTAATCTACGGGTTGGTGGTCGAGGGTGCTGTGGGAGGTGGGGGAAGGGAGGTATGAGGGGGGAGCGGGTTTTGTTGATAGGGAGGGGTTTGGCGGCAAATAACAATTGTCTTCTGCTTCCCCCGATATCGCAATTACTGTCCTCGAAACCAATTCGGAACTGCCATCCACCGTTTCATTATCGTCGTCACCAGACACCTATATCACCAGACGTAGAATCATTGGTTAACGTAATACTGACGTTGCACAAAGAATACTTTAACCTCATCACTGCTGCTGCCCAAATCACATGAAAAATGGAACAATTCAGCATGGAGACGTAGAAAGAATTGAACGTACATTTCTGCAATTTCATTTTCTACCTTAAATTGTTAGTAGGAATATACAATTTAACGGATACATTTCCGATTATACATAATCAATAAAAGCAGCAAAACAATTAAATATTTCATTATTTTATTAATTTTAATGATCAATTGCATATCTCTGTCAGTTTGACAGATACTATTAGATATACGAGTAACACAGACAATGTAATTGACGCTATGCTACACTATAAGTGACACTATGTAACGGACACTATGCAATATTATGTGACAATATATAACTGACACTATGCTACACTATGTGGCAACATATAACTGACACTGCTATACTATGTGACAATATGTAACTGACACTATGCTATACTATATGACAATATATAACTGACACTATGCTGCACTATGTGGCAATATGCAACTGATACTATGCTACACTATGTAACAATATATAACTGACACTATGTCCAAAACACATGCAAAATGCCTCAGGGAGACGTAGAATTAATTGAACGTACAATGCTGTAAATTTAATTTTCTACATAAATTGTTATAGTAGGATTCTTTTAAATATAGCCCCTGTTTTTTTTCAATTTATAAATTATACAGGAGTTTGAGTCTATTTTGCTTTAAGTTTTCTTGAAAACGGACCCAAACCCCAGTAGATTCTGTGTACATCTCCAGCATGGGAAATAGCGCTTTAGCAGTGTTTTTAACATTTCCACTATATACTTTTCAGTATTTGTGTTTTGATTTCTACGTCACAAATCTAATTAGCATAATACCCACATGCCTCTGTGAACTTGTAAGATTTCGAGCGGGTCACTATACTCTGTATCTGAAAGCATTTAGGTAAGCTTCTATAGTAATAATAAGCATTTGTTAATTTGAATAATATCTATAGCATTGTATCAATTATGCGTCTGTAATCATTTATTGTGTGACTGCTTCTCTGCAATATATACTATTTTATGTTCTAATATTTATGATACACCTGTTTTGTATATTTGCATAAAAGTTAAAAGTGCAAGATACATGTAATATATAGATATTCTAATAGATGGACACCGATTTCCGATACAGACAATAGTGACCAGGTCTAAATCTGACAAGTTCACAGAGGCATGTGGGTATATGCTAATTAGATTTGTGACGTAGAGACCAAATCACAAACACTGAACATTCTATAGTGGTAATGTTATAAACACTGCTAAAGAGCCATTTCCCATGCTGGAGATGGTACATAACCAGAAGCTACTGCGGTTTGGGTACGTTTTCACGAAAACTTAAAGCAAACTAGGCTCAAACGCCTGTATAATTTATAAATTGAACAAAACAGGGGTTCTATTTAAAAGAATCCTACTTTTTATAGTAGTAGTCATAGCTATTAAAAAATGGTCGTAGCCACGTCGGAAATGTATCTTGCAGAAATCCTCGTACGATTAGATGGAATGGAACGGGATCCGTCCAAGGTGCGAGGAGTAATGGGGTGGTGCGTGTGCGTTGGACATTCGGTATTTTTCTCCTATAAATTAAACAAACAAACAAAAGGTTCGGGTTTTGATAATATGTATTTTCTGAAATGATCCATATATACATTAGAAAATATGGTTTGTTTGAAAAACGTATAGTATATTACGAAGATATGCTGTATTGAACGTGCCAATGATGCCACCAATTGGCCACTGAACATTCTGTGAACACAAGCTTCCATACCATGATGCATGTGCTTGTCATTGAAATAAATATATTTATTTTACAAAATGAACACAGCTGGAACGGCTTCCAGTAAACAACACACAATATATACTAAGATAATTGAAATAAATGGAAGGGTTCTTTTTATGGAATATTGAATAAAAGCAAGGGAAATGTCGATGCTGAACTGGGTTTTTTAAATATCACATTGAATGAAACCGGGTTGAAATGTCTGGGGGGAAATGTCCTAGGGGGGAAATCTCCTGTGGAGAAATGTCCGGGGGTAAACTTCCAGTGGGTAAAAGTCCGGAGAGAAATGTCCAGCGGCCGAGATACTCGTATATAAATTTGTCTAACTTTAGAAAGTTTAGATGATCTAGAAGTCATGTAGTAATAGGCTGTCTCAGCATGGGCATCTGTTCCAGTAATACCACCCGTATTACAACGACAGAGCACTCCGTGGCAACAACAGAATAGTAATTATTCATTATGTAAAGTTTTATTTCCATACACTCACCCAAGGTTGTACCGGAAATATAGCATCGAATAACTTTATGAACTCATATGAGTATTCATCTATTACTGAATTTAATCTCAAGGTGGCAAAACTGATATTATACAAATATTATACAAATATTCTCGAAATAATTGTACATATGTCTTCAAAGCTTTAATAGCAAATATTAATATTCTATTTCAATCCAGCCTAAAGCTTATATAATTAGGTAAATATATGAATCTGATATTTCAATTTTCTTTTAATCAGAAGTAAAAGTTAGCTTAGTTGGATTGGCTTCCTCCAAATGTAATTACTTTTAGAAAATGTTCTATCAATGCCACTTTGAAGTAATTAATGCTATAATGTATTAATACTCTATATGGTGTCAAAAGCTAAATAGCAAGTAAAAATTGTGATTTGCCTAGAGAAAGAGGTTTGAACACGTTACATCACCCTCCTTTTAATTGTATCGCATAGCCTTGCATCTGGGATAGTACATGATGAAAATACAAAATTAAACTATGATAAATGGGCCCAAGCGTTTCCAATGAGAGTACAAGATAATTGTTTTAAATCAACGAAGTCCACACCTGTTTCAGCTTAGCAAAGGAAGATGTAACTTCAGCAATTTAGGAACTGTTTTATTCAGACATTAGTATCTACCAGATGTCCTTCTAGTTTATCTTTCTTTTATAAAAAGGTCAAATACATAAATAAACATTTGGACCATGGGAAGAATTTCCACTACGTTTAGGGTTCAACATATTAGACATGTTTCAATGAGGTGTTTAATTGAATCACGTAGTAATACATCTGTTATTTTATTATTTAATTTAATAAGCTTATTCATATAATTTTATTGCTACAAAACAGTATACGTCATAGTGTCTTGAAATACTGCCAGTATGTCATCAAACGTCAGACAATACTTACCGCTGATGTCAAGGACGCGTCCGGGTCGGTACCCTTAAAGATCAACGCACGTATAAGAGGAACTACCTGTAAAGCAAATACATTAATGCAAGTTAAATAGGGTGTGTCTGCATTAACTGTAATACACCAGCATACACGGTAGGACTATGCGCATGCGCAACGTACGCAACAGGATATTAACATATATGTTAATATTTCCACCTTGTAATACACATCTTTTGTTCTCACACTTGTTCTCACACTTGTTCTACATACTACTTACTCATGCATAAACAATGGCAAACAAAGTTATTAATTTACTAACCGTTGCTAGGGTAAAAGCAGAATATATTCCTTTGAGGGAACGGTTGATCTAGTTTTATTAAATCTTTCTACAGAAGGACACTCTCCCAAAGGTTAATGCTCAACGTTGCAATGCTAACCATCAGGCCAATAACACAGAACGAGCAGTAGCTTCAATGTTCGTTCCAAGCCACTTTACCATGGATACTAGCTAGTAATCCACCTCACACGGTATGGTCCTACGTCATTGGACACCTGTTCAATGGTTCCTCTATAGTAACATGGTATGTCTCCAGAATAGGAACGACAAACATCTTCAGGCTCAGAAACTGCGTCTCAATAACAGGATCATATCTAATTGGTACCTGGCTGCCAATCTACTGCTATCAAGCCTGTCGATGAGTGTCAACATGAACACTAACACCTATTGCAATTGTAAAAGGTGACATATCCGTTGGTTCCACATCCTAGTCACCCATGGTTACCCAAGACCTTGGGGGGGGGGGGGGGGGGG
>JAUTBV010154694.1:0-10399 GCA_032361325.1 Lepetodrilus fucensis | reverse complement strand
AACTTATCAACTTGGGACTCTTGATGACGTCAGATCTCTATTTATATCGCTAGAAATCACGGAACAAAGTGGCCGACTGAATACTGGAGTCGTACGTAAACTGGCTATCGGACGATACAATAATTAGTAGTAATCAACATGAGAGGAGTGATCGGAGGACAGACAGCGAGAAACTAAACTATTAATATAACAATGCTTAGTATCAATGTCTCGTACTTGGACGCAAATTGTTTAAATATAGGAGTGCACTGTATAATATTTCAAAACATAATACCTGGCTCTAATTGCGATTGCATATTACATGTTTTTTCACGGGCAAATGTATTTCTACGACTTCTTAATACTTCAGTACGGCTGTCTGATACAGTTCTATTTCAAACATTACATTGATTTATTTTCCCCGCCGTATTATTATGTCCATATCACACGTGCATAAGTGTTAAATTGCATGCAATGTTTGCCATTCTTGTATAGCCGATAGAAAGGGAGGGCAAGCTTAGTGCAAAGAGTCATACATCAAATCGAAACTTCTGAACCCGAATGTCATTCCGATTCCTGTAAATTCTCCAAGATGACAGATAGAAACTGCAATGTGTCCACCAATCGCTACCAGAGATTCTTATCGTAATTGCTATATGAAGTTCTTCTGATAAATATATCTGAAATGCCACTAGGTTACTACGTAAAATGAATACAACCCTATCCATTCATCAATGTTTCTACAGTATGTCAAATTTGAAAAATGTGGCATGAATATTCAATTCGCTTAACTAGGCCTTCATTGAAAGTAGACCTACACAATCATGACATCTAACGAAATACAATGGTCTTCATATTTAAGTGTATTAACCCCCAAACGGACCAATGCTATGTTAACGAATGTATTGCCGTAGTTATAGTACACGCATCTGGCGCAACACATCATGCACTGTATATGTATTATTCAGATCCAAACTTGCATACAATTTCTATGTTTTATTCATAGTTTTTCATAGTGATATGTTTAATTCATGCAGAGGTTCTCGGGCTCAGTTAACAGCTGGTTAATAAAGGTTATGAAGCACTATTACATTGGTTAGGCAAATAGCAGGCGGCTGGCCAGTGGTAGGTTATAAATGCCACAAGTCCACTTTATTTGACAAGCACAACATTTAGCACTTCAAATAAATCCAGTTGTATTTCCAAGTGCAAGTGTGTTACACTTGCAAGGCTCCGAGTTGAACAACATCCTAGATCTATTAGTTTTTCAAATTCTGTGCGAGTCTACAGTGGCATGGCGTCGCTTCTTAGCAACGGGAGTTGAGCTATTGGATCATCTGTTTTTTGTTGATTTCTATTCTATTGGGAAAGTGAACTTTGCAATAAGGTATATTTGCTGGTATTTGAATCACTGGTTCACTAATTATGCTGAAATATGTTAACTCTGTCGCTTATTGGAATCTATTTGGTGGTTTATAACCTATAGGATCTGTTCTGACAAGTGACTAACTGCCTCGATTATGTATCACATTTTATAATTAAGGCCTTCTTTATGTGGTAGAAGCTACGACCAAATATTTTTTATGAAGTTTTTATAAAGATCAATTCCGTTCCATTAAATAAGTTTAATAATAAAATAGAATATTCGCCTTCCGAAGCAGCTGTTGCCGATTTAATGTGTCAAAAGACGCTGAGCGTTCCAAGCACTAATTGAAACATTTTGCGGATGAACAGTGAACGTTCCACAGCGGAATCTATGAGTTCTACTGATGACAAAATGATGAAAGCGATGCCACTTTCTCACAAGACAATCACGCTTATCATGCCTGGAGAATATTCGGAATCTGAGTTCATCACACCTTCCAAGAAATCGATAGTCACTTAAGTAGTTTTAGAAAATGCTAAGATAGGCATTGTGTGCTAAAATATGCCGTCGTATTGATGGTGACTTGTGTGATGACTGCATTACACGCGAGCTATCACTGGTTAATAATGGTTTAATACCAATCTATCGCACTATTTGGTTAAATCCCCTATAAGTTACTGACCTTTATAGAAGTGGTCTGCGGTCGTTTGATGTGCTAATATGACAACTGCGTGAATATATAACTAAACCTCAACGCTTATTCGCACAGTATATTGCAGATCTCGATAATGGAAAACAACAGTGATAAACTCAATATGTCGGACACATGACTTAGTGTACATAAATATAGATCTGGAAACTGTTTGTTTGAAAATGATAAAGTATACATAGTAGTCTCAATTTGTTCCACTTTCACTGGACTTTATATGCCCTCGGCCGTGCATTATATGCCGTTTAATGCTTCTATAGCTTCAATATCCGGATTTTACATGAATCTGAGAGCATTTAAAGTAGACTACTATTACAATAACATGCTTTTTAGAGTTATGGGTATCGTTTCTCGAAGCTCTCTTAGCCTCTAAGGGACCATAGCACTCTCTTTGCCGATAGCTAATACATGGTCTCTTATTAGCGGCTAAGAGAGCTTCGAGAAACTATACCCTGTCTGTCATTGGTGGATATGTATTGCACTATCATCACATCGCTTATCCAATACTCAGCCCGTACCTTGGTAGTTCTCCTTTCTAGCTGTTCTGTCTGTACTTTCTGTCCGACGCATGCGCAATTACCAAGGATCAACACCGCACAGTATAACTGCGCATGCGGCAGACAGAAAGTACAGACAGAACAGCTAGAAAGGAGCACTACCCTTGACTTCATAAACCATGATGCACTATTACGACATTAATACTACCAGAATACGGTATTACTGTTATTATTTTCATACTCAATCAAGGACATACGGTAGTACTAATTAAATGCCTACTGCACTGGCTGTTCATGGCGCGCAAGAACCAAGTTCAAGTTTATCTTAGCTTGTGAGATCGTGTCTTCAAGATACAGCATGCAGTATATAGGGTCTGCTGCCATCAGGGACCTAATTACTGTTGATTGCGGTCCAGTACGAGAACTAATATAAGGAAATCAACATATCCTCGCTGAATCAACAACACGTGCACATGCCTGAGGGAAATCCTTGTTGTCCCACAGCAGGGCCAAGCCTGTGGAAAAGTATACCAAGTAACATCAGATCTCCGGTACAAAACAATTACTAGCGTTCCAGTCTTAACTCAAGATAGATGTTTAAGACTTTTTTTTTACTATCGGAACATAATGGTGCTTTAATCATCTGCTTAAACAACTGAATAGACAAATAAATGATTATTTCTATGCTGTTGGGTTTTTCGGTTGTTGTTGTTGGTTTTCTTTGTGTTTTTTTTATGTTTTTTAATTCGGGTTTACAGCCACTCTCACGATTCTTTCACTTAATTTACGGCTTGTTATGTAATCCGTTTTATGTGATCTATCTATGCTTATCTCTGTCTCCTGTTTAATGCATATGTTCGCAAGAGCAGCGCATAAGTAAACTGGAATCAGAACTATGCTTTACAGCAACTGGTAAATACGCAGATTATCTGTCATCTAGAAACTTGTTTTCGTAAACTTGATATTAAACTTGATTATTCTATAAGTTGTATATTAATTTACAGATATAATGATTTTACTACAATAAAACAAAATGTTAGAAAATGAATATATTATAGCATTGCCCCCTTAAATAGTTTATGGTCATATGATGTTCTGCAATGTCAATGAACTATGATGATCTACGAGAAAGCAGTAGGTATGTAGAAACAGCTGAAACAACGTTAACACATGCTTGTAGGTGCGCTGTTGACCCCAGAGACTGGACAACACATGTCCGTGAGTCCAGATAAAGGACATTCACTATGTCCATGGACATCTGCAAGACGTGTGTACAGTGATCGTACCACCGTTATAAAGCTAGGCCTACTTGCCGTTCAGATCTTCGTGTAGGTAGACTATCTGGTAGTGTAAAATAGTATTTGAGTTTTAGTGTCAAGATAATCTCTCCATACAATAATTGTATCACCATTTTAAAGAAAACGTCTGTGTTATTACTAAATTAAAGTACTATTCTGCAATTGATACCCTTGTAATTGATACCCTTGTAGCGCCTTGACCGGCAACTTGGGTTATATACTCCTCAGGGAGTCGAAAAGGATATTGAATTCACAGATCCGTTGTAGGGATAATAATATAGCGCTATGAGCATGCTTTAGACGCATGGATTTGGCGCAATAGCCTATATAAATGTTCACATTATTATTATTATTATTATTATTACAAGTTCGCAATCTTCAAGCAAGTGTCTGTATATGTCATATTGGTTAAGTAAGCTATTAATAGAAATCAATAATGAGTTCAATAAAGTCATTAGCATCGCTTTATTATAGATCTCGACACACTTTCCGGCCATATAACAAAGCAACCGTAGAAAACTTTGCACTCAGAGTTCTGAACTCATCTGGCACTTCCTGTCGGCTATATAAGTGAGAACATGTAAACCATTCAGTGTAGAGATCGAAATAACCAACGATTGTCTGCAGAAAATATTGAAATATTGTAAAACACGTGTAGCAGTCAGCACTGTTCTCCGATGAACTTTAACAGCGGGTAGGCATTGGAAATAGACTAAACCGGATGCGAATGAGAGGAGTTATACTTTAAATAATACCGATTTGTATGTCACTATACGACAAAACCGGATGTGAATGTGTGTGGTTACTTTTTAAAATACTACCGATTTGAATGACACTATGTATGCTTTGTCTTAAGAATTAATTGGTTCGTGGTTTTATTTTTAAAGAAAGTTATAGAAAATACTAAATATCATGAGACTACAGCTAGATTTAGAGTATTTGTGAGTATGATTTCATGCACAAGCTCAGATGTTATATGGGGATTTGTGAACAAAACCTTAGAGTTGAGCATGAAATCGTACTCGGACCCGAAACTGACGATCTGCAAATACTTGGATGATCGCGTTCGTCCAAATTCATCAGGAACGAAACTTTAAATCTGATTTTAATGATAATGTCCATTATTCATTTTGGGTAAACGTTGTAAATCTTATAAGATCTAATTGTATCCTTGCACGTTTAATCCCGATCATGGTATTTAGTAGAGTCTGACTCCATAAACTATGACCAAGCATCTTAACTCAATTTAGTGATGAATGATGACACATAAGGAGAGATGTAGAGAGATAGCAAGATATAGATAGAATTGTAGATTGATAAATAATTGCATGACATCAACATACACTTTTGTACTCACTTTGAACATTGTAAATAAATCGAATTTATCATAATTTGAAGACATCTTTATTAGCAAATTGTTAGGTTATTAAATAGACAAAGGTAAGACTCCTTGGAAGTGTATACAATTTAAACGGTTAAAAATGCGGTTAATGTAAATGATAACAGTTGAATATATTGACCGAATACTAGTATCTGGATAGTTTGACTGCCATAATGAATTATCGTTATGCTGTCTTATGTTAAATAATGGCAGGAAAGCATTGGTCACAGCTAAATATATAGGTTATATATGTCAGTGTGGGGGTACCTAATATGTATGGTCAAAACTAAACCAGGAAGTGAAAGTGTCCTGCCGTGATCCTGGTAGGATTTTGTTATAGGATACTCGAACAGGACACCTAACCTGTTGTTGTTGATGTGGATATTATAATTATAACACATCACATGTACGCAAATCCATCTTACACGGTGGACGATGTTACTGCATCTTCTTATATACCCTTACTAGATTTACCAAACAATCAGCACAACATGCAGTCTCATTAAAATAAGATCCGAAACTAACGCTAAAACAGATATATAATGACACTCGCTTCGTTACGGTCTCGGGTAATCGCCATACGATTTGTGTCAATTTGAATTCTTGACCGCAGCCAATCTGATTACAGCCTCGCCAGTTAAGCGGTGCAGACAATTTACAAACTTTCAACTTTCTATTAACATGTAAACCAGCCACTGATTTGGCTAACACTGCGTAACGGAGCCACGTGACCGGAACCCAGGAAGAACGTTGACTGTGCGTCAAGCTGAGGTCAAAAGGCAATCTGATACGAGGTAAATTCCAATTCCGTCAGATCTCAGCTATGCTGAGATATGATTTTAATGATATTGCACTAAATGTTGCTTATCCAAAAGAGTCAACGATTTGACATTTAACGCTTATATTAATTATGTTCACAGTATTTTGAGTTGAACTGTTTGTATTTGTGGATGCCTGCCATGGTAAATCACACGAGTTATTGACATAATGATTAAATAGCCAGGGACATAACAGTTCACCTAAGCCCAGGAGATCTGCCATGTCATACGATCATCAGAATGGCAATATCAATATAAAAGTATACGAGACAAGAACAAGGGACTTTAAATGTGGAATGTTGGCAAGAGAGAACATTAATTTCAGAATACATTGTACCAGTGATATGTTCTACTGAATAATCTCTGTAAGTATACGGTATTTACTGGGGCTCTTTCTTCTTCTTCTTCTTCTTCTTCTTCTTCCTCTTCTTCTTCCTCTTCTTCTTCTTCTTCTTCTTCTTCCTCCTCCTCCTCCTCTTCTTATTCCTCCTCTTTCTCCTCTTCCTCTTCTTCTTCTTCCTCTTCCTCCTCTTCTTCTTCCTCCTCCTCTTTCTCCTCTTCCTCTTCCTTTTTCTTCTTCTTCCTCTTTTTCTTCTTCTTCATCTTCTTCTTATTCCTCCTCCTCTTCTTCTTTTTTCTTCTTCTGCTTCTTCCTCTTCTTCTTCTTCCTCTTCCTCCTCTTCTTCTTCTTCTCCCTCCTCTTTCTCCTCTTCCTCTTCTTTTTTCTTCTTCTTCTTCTTCCTCTTCTTCTTCTTCTTCTTCTTAGCATTCATATTCTGCTTCTTCTTCTACTACTACTACTTTCAAGAGCGTATTATTCTTGTCGGTGTGATCGCTAAATTACTGAATCAAGTTTGATCATCTGGATAAGTTACATATATCACAATCTGGATTACTTCATACGCCATGTTGTACTATAATTTTAATCAAACTAAAACTCCACAATAATCGCTTTTGTTCATCAGATACCAACAGTATCGACTCGATCAAATAAGTTGGTATCAATAGATTAGTCTTTTAATATATGTGTTTCCTATTGGTCCCAGTAAAAGCGACCAGCGACCGGATAATAGCTGATGTTACTCGTGGTTTATGGACTACTGTTCCACGTGGTTGAGATAGCATCACCACAAACACCACATGCCGTCGTTTAGTATAACTACATCGATTATATGGGTGTTGAAATATTGATACCATCGGTTATACGCCGGGTTCAGGTATTCCTGAGAAAATATCAAAAGGGGATACAACCTCATTTCTGATATGCAATAATGGAATAAATGGAATCAATTATTACTTTGAACTTTCAAAACGTTTCCTGATTAATATAATAAATTAATAATATTTCGTGTTGTTCATGCATTATATTATGTCGAAAAGCACACGTTTAAATGGTAATTAATGTTTCTTAGCGATATCATAATTAAGAGCTTGAACATCGCGTAAAGCACTCCCGTAAAGCACATTATACATGCATTTAGTATAGAACCCAATTGCTCCTAAACGCCTTTGACCGTCTATTGTATACGCAGGACTAGCGTCTGGTACTACTGAAACCAGTTACTCTTCTAAATGGGTCGATGTTTATCATATATCTAATCATCAACGCGTCTGTATCAGAAACGATTTCTCTTTGTTTATGGGATGGACATTACTTTTGTAGGCTTTCGTGGTTTTGGTAGAGGAAGTAGTTGTTTTTTTTGCATGCACCGTGGTACTGTACGCGTATAGATAATCTCATTTCACAGTTTTCTTCATGGATGCGTAGGAGTTTCTGGGAAATCACACATATTATGATGTTTTATTTCAAATTAATTATAATTTAATTTATCAGTTTGTATGTTTTTCATCGAAGCGAATGCATATCTTCGTCAAGGGACAAATCCAATTAAGGAGGCATACTACAGTTTATCATTATCAACGGTGTTTCATTGGCTGTGCCCTAGTCTCTTTGTATTTTATACAATATGAATGGAGTTTTGTTCCAATTAAAGTGATTTTCATGCAGTTTTATTGCATTCTAAATTTATATCACTACTCTCTCTACTTGGAAGTGTAGGCATCATTGAATGTGGAGTGCTTCGGTCACTTCCTGCTACTTTCCAGCCATGTGAGTTGTTGTTGATATGCAGTGCCTGTTTTTTAGTGCATTTTGCCAATTCCTGACATGAAGTACATGCCGTTTTTATCTGTGTATATGAATCATGGAGCCCTTCTGTACAAGGGGATATGAGCCTATTACATATTGATACATAAATCTTCCATCAGCAGCCGCTCAAAGTAACCTATTTTATATGATAAATGATAAGGGGGAAAAAATAGGGAGTTGTGGAAACGAACAATGATTATATTTTCATTAGAGTACTCTTGATGCAATAAGACCGATATGGGTGTATTCACGCGGCAAATAATTAGTTTTGATCTGAAGAATTCATTAGGGATTTAATGTACAACGTACAAGCTACATGACATTCTGGTTCGTTTATGAGCATCGTATGCATTAAATAGTCGTAACCACAACTACATACACGCAATAAAACTCGCGTCATTAAATATAATTAGATACACACATTTTTATGAATTAGTTAATTAGTATGATGCTCAACGATTAATAGGAATAACCATGACAGACACGGTGTGAAAGACTGTACATAAGAGAGAGAGAGAGAGAGAGAGAGAGAGAGAGAGAGAGAGAGAGAGAGAGAGAGGGGAGAGATGGAGAGAGAGAGTGGGAGAGATAGAGAGTTAGAAGGGGAGATAGAGAGGAGAGGAGGCATAGAGAGATACACACACATACACACACACACACACACATACACACACAGGGTGAGAAGAATTATCATATTATCTTTAAAAAATAATAATATTCTCTCCAAATACACTGTTCATACAATCCTTGAAAATAACGTTAACTACCTACAAAATTCAACAAACTTTATACACCTCCTACCAAAAACCAACTGTAGAGTACTAATATGTATATGGAAATGTCGCTCTTCCAAAAACATCTTGTTTATATTGTGTATATATCCGGCTCGAAGCTCATATTGTAGAATGTACCCTTTGAGACAACATAGAAAGGCAAAATGTCAGTCTGTAAGAAAAAAACAAATTTTTAGTAACAAAGGCAACTTTTTTATATCTGCCTATTTCCAGACAAGTTAAATCCGTTGTGATCTTTGTAACGAAGTTAAAGATCTTTTCTTGTCAGATCAGTTAAGAGTGTATAGTACTACTATGCCATCATACATTATGCATGTCTCTTATCCTAACCGTAAGACCACGCGTACGTTCATTAGCGTAGAAGGCTGAGGGATCAACGGAAGACCTGGAAGACAGGGTAATCTGGCGAGTAAGTTGAGTCTGCGTGTAGTTTGGATTAGGACATCAAAATATCCAGAAAGATCAGTGATCGTAATAAAACAATAATATGATAAATAAATAAATCTTCATTAATTATGCATATACACCTATATAATTACAGGTAAAGTAAATACGGTATAATATCATTATGTATGATATAATAGTATAGAAAACTGCTTGAAACTACTGGAATTAAACTCTGGACAGGAAAGGTCATAATAGTAGGATAGTAAACGTAGAAGCAGGTCACTATTAGCAAATAACCAAATACTATCGCTTATCATGCCAATCAAGTACATGCCGCCACACACAAACATACACGCAGACACCATTAACATTAACATTAACATTATCATTATCATTATTATTATTATCATCATCATCATCATCGTTTCCTCTGATTCTCTAACTACTCCCAACTATCTAACAATTTAAATTTAGAATTCCATAAAAATTTAAATGTTGAAATTGCATGCACATATGTTGTACGCACGCACACACACACACACACACACACACACACACACACACACACACACACACACACACACACACCACACACACCACACACACACACACATATGCGTAAATGTTTCCAGGTATGTCGTTGAGTGTAAATGCGTAAGTACAAAATCAACGAAAATGCCCCTTTTGCTTCCCCAAACCTAAATTTAAGTCGTAAGCAATACGCAGTTAGATGCAGTGAATATTAAACAACAACTAACATAACTATATCCCTTAAATAATACACCTGCGTTTAGCTATGCTCCACTTTTTAATTGTTGCACGGTTTGGTAACCTGTTCTAGTCGTGAGACTGACAATCTACTCAGGTTTTGGTGTCGTCAAGACCTTCAGCCGACGTATTTTCTGAATGCGTTATGAGTGGGTGGATATGGCGCGGTATAAATGGCCATTGTGTCAGGTCAGTTTGACACACATTCTGTCTTGTGTATGTTTAGTGTATTTGTAATGAATCTGTATTCATT
>JAUTBV010154693.1:0-25133 GCA_032361325.1 Lepetodrilus fucensis | reverse complement strand
GTAAGATAACCTTGGTTTTAGTTTAAACATATTTTATTCACAATAGAAAGGGATTGGGTACAAGTTATGCCAACGTATAAGCCTTGGTTTCTAATGTGTAAGATAGCCTTGGTTTCTATTGTGTAAGATAGCCTTGGTTTCTATTGTGTACGATAGCCTTGGTTTCTATTGTGTAAGATAACCATGGTTTCTATTGTATATGATAGCCTTTATTTCTATTGTGTAAGATAACCTTGGTTTCTATTGTGTAAGAATGCCTGCAGTGACGTTAAACTCCATATTCACTCACTCACTATTGTGTAAGATAGCCTTGGTTTCTTTGTGCAAGATAGCCTTGGTTTCTATTGTGCAAGATAGCCTGGATTTCTATTGTGCAAGATGGTCTATGTTTCTATTATGAAAGATGACCTTCTGTTGTGTTTGATAACTTTGGCTTCTGTTGAGCAAAGTAACTTTAATTTCTATTATGCAGACAACCAATGTTTCTGTTGTGCAAGATAGTGTTGTTTTTCTGTTATCCTGGAGCTCTAGACACCTTTGGTTACAATTGTGCAAAATGCCCTAGACTACAGGAGCAGCTGGTACACAGAACTTCCTTCACATCGGCAGCTGCAGTGAATAAAGTGTACAAGATAACCTGTGGCATATATTGTGCAAGACAACCTCTGTCTTGGTTTGGTACAGACAACTTCCTTCGAGATGTTCACATGGGGCAGCTGGAGCAAATAAAACTTCAGACTGTGTCCCGAAGCTCTGAGGCCAGGAAATAGCTTCCTCCGTCTCTGTGGATTGTCAAAATGTCAATGTGGAACATATCAGGGTAATACTGGAGAGCTCTGAGTGAGTAGATAAACCGACCAATCAGTCGGTCAGTCAGTTCCTGCTTGTCGAAGCCGAAGTTGAATTTGTAGAAATTGAAAATATAGTTCCACGAGGCTGTGTTGATGTGACTGTAAAATCAGTAACAAAATATGGACATTTTATGGACATTTCTTTTTGTGATTTTAATTTTGACGTTCTAGATATCTTTTTCATTGACATGCTTTATCTCAATAACAGGTCATGAACCAGATTCAAAAGCCTTCTTTGCCACCATTCAGGAACCATTACTAAAAGTATTTACCTCCATTATATTGACACTTTAAATGGTATTACTGTTATGGCCACAGCTAAGGCTTCTATTAGGCCATAAGCAAGCACGTTTACAACCATAATCGAGGGACCCCACTACCTTGCTATCAAATGCTAAGTATGACAATTGAGGATATCTGATTCAAAATGATCTTCCTATTGACAGCCAAGGTTATTGCTTGTCCAGCTGAGAAGTTTCTATCGATCTGGCTCATACTTGCCTACTCGTCTGAAATTAATTGCTTTATTAGCGTGGAGAGAACTGTAACAGTCCTGTTTGATGACATGGAATTCAGATGTGTATGCACATTGTTATAAGGATATAGTGTGTATTCTGTAACCATAAATGAGAAAAGGAAAGTAGAATGAAAAAAAGAAAATGTTTATTTCGAGTTGAAAATATAAATATTCTACCATTTGTATTCATGATGTACTTTAGATGGCTTATTTGTCGTTGGTATTGATTAAATATGTCTACACCTGAGATGGGTTTGGTTGAGGGTATTGGAAGAAACAGCATAGGAAATCCTTTCGTTTACTGGGCCCGAGATAATGAACATTTTTAGTAAGATTTCATGCTCACCTCAAAATCTTGGTACCGAAATCTCCATATAAAAAGTGAGCTTGAGCAGGAAATCCTCCTCAAATTTCTTTTTGTAATCTCAGGGCCTGGTTTTCCTTGTCTAACTGTCACGTATGGGTGTAAGTATTCCCGCTGTGACATAAAGCATTAATTAATTCATTCATTCCTGGTCTAACTGTAGCAGAAGGTTATTGTGGGTTATCCTCACACCATAAGCAAATCATTACAATATCACTGAAAATAAATGCTAGGTGAAAATGATGTAATAACTCGCCCACTCCACAACTGTGTGCCAGCTTGTTCTATATAGCTGATGTCATGACATTTGAGTCAGCATGTTTAACATCTGCTGCATTTTCATGAACATCGAACCTTGAAGAATCTACACTTGCTATGGAATCATTTGAAATTTAAATTAACTGTTTTCAAAATTCTACCATCCCTACCTTCAAAAGGCTTTACGGAATGCCAGAGTAAGGTCAAAAGTGAAAAATCTACAAATCGTAATGGTGGTTTATTATTTCCAAAATAGGACCCTCAAGAAAATGTCTAATCCAAAACAAAATGTCAGTTGAAAAATTGAGAAATGTTAACAGTGTTTTTTTATCTCCAAAATAGTACCCCTAAGAAAATGGTTTTAATCCAAAACAGAATGTCAAGACCAAGTTCAAAAGAGACAAATCAACAAATGTTAACAGTGGTTAACCTGGTTAATGATGCTTCATTCTGACAATGAATGCTAGTGGAATGGAGACAAATGAACAATGTCATTTTGGCGGCATAGATAAAGGGCACCATGTCTTTAACAACAGGTGCAAATCTGTGCAAATCTCTGTGATCAGCTGACAGTGAGACGCCCCTGGCGCCTGTAATCAGATTTGATTGATCCTAATTCTCCGGGGTTGTAAACACTTGACATGGTGACACTGTCGATACCACTCATAAATATTGTTTTCTTAACCCTGTAAATACTGTTTTCTTAACCCCGGCAGTATCAGGAGTAAGACGAGCGGAAAGTGACAGGGGGATTTGACATTGTGTTTTGTGGGTAATGTCGACATTGTGTTTTTTAGGGGGTAATGGGGCGTGGATTGTTTGGGATAATGGGTAAATAAGAAGGAAAATAAATAGTTGAAATGGATGATAGTATACAGAGTTAAGGGGTTGTGTCAACAAGAAAAGTTACTATTTTGATGTGGAATATATTTATTTTTTAAGGGAAATTTAGGTACATGTATTTTGTATAAAAATGCGTAAATTAAATTTAAATATATATATTTTTAAATTTTTTAAATGTGAAATAAAATCCATTGGATTAGATCTGGAAGTATGGATGTTAGCATTTTTGGAAGGGAGATAAATCAGCTAAATCAGGCAAATTAGATATGGTACATCTTGAAGGAAATAAATAAGACTCAGATGACCACTCAATGTTTAGGTATAATTGAAAGGTCCTAAGAGCAGTGTGTGTAGGGGTTGGGGGGGTGGGGTGATGTCTCAGAACATCCACCAGATCGTCTAATTACTAGAGGTATGCAAACACATGTACTCTAGGTCACGATCTATTACACTTACCAGACCGCAGTGGCTGGACATTCTGGAGGGCTTGTAGGAATGCTGGAATATTTATGAACCATCTATGTACAAAGCTACACCTAGGGGAGGAAAGGATACCAGTCCAGGCAATCGTGTTCAGACATTCACAGCGGGGATTGTACCTTGACTGTTGTGTCGCACCCGAGGTCCAAGTGTTAAGCTGACAAAACAATAGTACATCGCTTATCTTGCTACTAGCATCGTGAGCATAGTTATGCATCATGAATATGGATTTTTTTTTTAATTATTTAAGACAACATTTTTTGTATCTGTATTTAGGCTAGATGATACATTCCATGTTTGTTTAGGAGATGAGGATACATATTAACATTAATATGATATGAAAAAAAAATGGATTTAACATGTGTACATGGCCCAATTGTTGATTGAGATTAGAAAACTGAGATTAGAAAACATCTTTGAGTATATTTTGTTATCACAAATCCCCATAAGTTTAGATTGAGCATATTTCCTTAGAGTTACACAATTGTGCACAGACTGACTCAGTAAAACAGTGCGTCTTCGACCCACAAAACACAATGTCGATCCCCCCTGTCACTTTCCGCTTGTCTTATCCCTGATACTGCTGGAGTTAAGAAAACAGTATCATGGAAACTTACTATTGACTGAAAAAGTACAAATTAAATAGCACAATAATATTTAGTCTATAAAATCTGCTGTATATAGTTCTATGACAATAATGTTAATACTCATGATACCATAATGTAAAATCTGCCATTTCCTTTTATGCCTGAACATTGACTGTTGAATCGAACCTGACTGGATTTACTCACCTTGATTATGTCACGTTGACACCGGCCAGTGTCACAGCTATCCTGATTACTGTCTGTCTATCATAACCATGCCAGCTTGCCTTGGAGTTATATTTCAACATTAATCTATAGAGTTTATATACCTGCTTCATTTATCGATCCATGAATTATAATACACTCCGCAGGAGAGATCCGAAAGCACGATTTCATTTTTTGTTCTCACCAAGAATCTTATTGAAATTGAATGGAACTTCTTGAAAAAAATATATTTCTATTTCAGTGAGAATGGTATATTCTTTGATTAACATTGATAATGGAAACATCTAAGAAACCATGTCAATCATTGTTAACCTATTCGTGGCTGGAGGCAACAATGGATGCCTTGGGTAATCCTCGCATGAGAAGGGTATAGGACTCAGCTTTGTGTGTGTGCTCGTGCACGTATAATCCTGACAGGTTTCCAGTGTCAGGCTTGTACTTCTTATCATGAAAGTCGCAGTCAAGGTGTTTTAATTCTTTTCACTGAAGAATTAATTAGTCAGCGGGTAAATGGATTACATGATATTACTCAATGTGTATGTGTCAGCTGTCAATGGGAAATTCTACGTGACCACTATCACGGGAAAAATTCAAGTGTAAAAAGCAACGTGGGTCTAGATCAATAGGCATGTGATTGTGATGATATGAACGTGTTGGTGAGGGTGGCATATTTCATGTTTTGAGAGGCGATTATGTTAAAGGAATTGATCGTTTCCGGATATGATCAAAGGACGCAATATGTTGGATGGACTAGGAAGATACTATTTTCTGTGATGCTACTTTCCACACAACTGAATTGAATTGCAGACAGTTGACAATATTAAGAGTCCTTATGGAAATTTAATCGGGGACATTTTACGAGATGAATACTAATATTTGATGACTAAGATATCTTGAAGAGAAAAAATCTCAAATCATATAACAAAAGAGCCATAAAACAATTAAATTACCTTATTGATATCCCTTGACAACACGTGGAGCGATTGATCGCTATACTAATTCAGTATCCATGGAAATTTGGTGACCAGTCTGCTTGTTCTCTGATAACGGTGAAAATAACGGAAATCGGAGGACTTGAACTTAGAGACGTTTATGTACTGTGTAAACGACACAGATTCATAGCCAGAGGGTGCCTAAGGGACATCTCGGACGCACGTAATGCTGCTATATTTACATGTAGATGTCACATTGAAGGGCATCATAATCAAGCAGTGTATGTTCTAAGGGTACATCGAAGAGACAGAATATTGAAGCTTTAAAAACTGGGTGTTCTTTTCGATAATTGGAAATCTGTGTGTGAATCTCCGAAATTGTGCTCATTGGGAATACAAAGTTTCTGAATGAGAATTCTGCCATATTGTGTTAATCAATGTGATCAACAGGTGCCTGTGTTATTGTGTCTTTCAATGAAATGGTATCAAATCCTGTCATTTCATATCGATAGCCATTGATTGGATGGCATTATTCTCCAACACTGCACGTATACCAGTACAGATGTTTCAATGGAATATACCGAACACGTACATTTACTTATCACTTTGACAGCTGAAATCAGTTTGTGACAAGATGAATGCATCTGTGACAGTGCAAATATAACTTATATTCCTACACTTGTGACGTCAACACAGTATAATCATTGTGTGCAAACATACGGCAGACCCTAATGACATACTGACAACATGCAATTATTTTTAGTTTTCGTGAAAAAAAGATTTAACGTGTACAAGAAGAAGGTGCTCGTTCTAGCTCAATGATTTCTCAATGACAACGGCATCCCATAGAAGACCATTATTGTCGACACAAGATTGTAACCATGTTGTCAATTTCTGTCACTGTCATTGAATTCTGGAAGTACTTTATCTGCGAGAGTAAAGATGAAGGTATGTGCGTGCTTTAGTATAAACAAACACAGTGGGAAACCACTCTGTGATAATAGGCTTATTTGAAGACTAAGATTTGCTTCACAACATGCAATATTATACCTGAATGTAGTGAGAAACATTAGTATGGATTTGTGCACAGCCGAGTGTACTGCATCTGTCTTCTGTCTGTTTTCTGTCTGTTTTGTCTGCTATCTCTGCATTCTGTCTGTGTGTTTTCTGTCCATACTCTGTGTTATGTCTGTTTTCTGTTTTCATACCGTCTGTGTTATGTCTGTATTCTGTCTCATACTGTCTGCATTCTGTCTGTATGTAATGCCCATGTTTTGTCTGCTATCTCTGCATTCTGTCTGTGTTATGTCTGTTTTCTGTCTCATACTCTGTGTTATTTCTGTTTTCATACTGTCTGTGTTATGTCTGTTTTCTGTCTTCATACTGTCTGTGTTATGTTTGTTTTCTGTCTTTATTACTGTCTGTTATGTCTGTATTGTGCTTGTTTTCTGTACTTCATTGGTATTCCCGATACTGTCTGTGTTATGCCTGTTTTCTGTCTTCATAAAGTAATGTCTGGGTGGTTACTGTTATATATCTGAGGTATTTCGGTTTTCTGTCTTTTATTTGTACTGTCTGCCATATGCCTGTTTTCTGTCTGTTATTTCTATGTTCTATCTTCATACTATCTGCTATTTATCTGTTTTCTGCATTTGTAATGTCTGTGTTCTGTTTTCTGTCTTCATACTGTCTATTATGCTAGTTTGAAGTGGGAGAAAGGAATCTTGTCAAACAGTCATGTTTAGAAAGAAAGAAATACTGTGGGTTGTTTTTTACCCGGAATGGTGTACATGCCATGTAACTAGATAACCTCTAGGTTCATTCACTTATGATTCAAGGTCCAGACAGTTGTTTTAATCTCTCCATACAACTGTACACTGTCATCCATCTGGTGGAAAGTTTTCAGTTGACCATTGCTTGAATACACTCATGCTGGGTCAGTTTTTATATACTCACCTTTTCTTTCTTTTTTAAATTGAGCTTTAGAGCAGCTTTCAAGATTCTTTCACTTATAGTATCCCTTATGATTTGTGATTTATATATGTATAGCTCATTATCTGTAAAACCTCAAATGGGCACATGCACATGCACACATGTGCACACATACACACACACATACACATACATACATGCATACATACATACACACACATACACACACACACACACACATACACACACGGACACAGACACATACACACACACACACATACACACACACACATACATTCTATTAACATGATAGAAATGATTTGCTGTCTGATCTTATTGAATTTCACATGATTATTTGTCTGGTGGTTCTATTTTAAAGTATGATTGATGTGCAGTGTTTCTTTATTCAGTTATAAACAGTCATAAATATCTCTAGGTATTCTTGAAATGTGAGCTTTCTGTTTCTATTTTATTTGTCAACTCAATCTATGGCTATTAGCCCAATACAGTTTGGCAGTTTGGCCTTTTCTGTCCATTTTAAAGATATACTTTAAGGAGATTTCTGGGAGCCTATTCTCAAAACATTACTTACGATCCTACGAAAGTCTTAATATATAAAGATTCTTATATTATCCCTTATGATTTGTGATTTATACATGTATAGCTGATTATCTGTAAAAACCTGTTTTTAAGCTAAGAAGTTTGTAAGAATGTTTCGAGAATAGGTCCTCTGGTATCGTATATTCCATCAATTTGTGATATCATTAAGATTCACAGAGAAACATAAGTGTCTTGGTTTGACCATGCCCCGAGATTATGGAACCGTTTGATTATGATTTCATGCTCAAGCTCAAGATTTATATGTGGAATTGTTAACAAAACTTTGAGTTGAGCATGAAATCATACTCAGAAAGGTTTCCTAATCTCCACGCCAGGTTGGACAGAAGGCCATTCTGTAGTAATGTTTTTATTGTAAAGAAAGCAATACGGCATATATACAGAGGTCAGTGAGAAATACTATGCTACAGTACAATATTATATACATTTGATATCCATGATACAAATTGACCCCTGGCAGTATGCTATCTAAACCTTCCCCTATTGTATGTTTACATATAGTGTTGTAATAAAGCCATGTCGCCCATTATTGCCAAAATGACCGTACACACTATTGATGTAAAAGATTACAGAAATAAAACTATTAACATGATCAGGGTCCAATTCCGTTCATGGTCTCGGAACAGAACGGAGCAGAACAGAATGGTCATTTGGTGGCCTATTGCCAATCTACACATGACGAATGACATTGTGCAAATATTGATCACGTCTGAAGAATTCATTTGCGCTTGGTGAAACCGTATCTCAAACACACTGATCTCCATGCCAAGACTGTGTACATAGATATTATGGTTGTGACTGTATGAGCTGTAACTTATAACTATAACTTTATGCTAAGTAATAGGACTCGGAACTACGTTTCGCGAAACGGTTGTAATCTAATCCTGGCCTAAATCAGTCTCTGCTTTTACTACAACAGGAAATTATGTATACCTCAATTTATACCCGGGCTACAGGTAAGGCCCTAACATGATATGGTCATACTGTAGTCCTGGCCTAAATTAGTCCATGCACCAACTTGTTACTACAACAGGAAATAATGTATACCTTGATTTATGCCCAGACTACCGGTACCACGCGTTCGTGAAATGTAAGCCTGGACTATTTCATGCGGAAAGGTGCGAGAAGGTTTCTGCTGAATGCTGACCTTATCGCTGTACAAACCACCATTATCCGTTAATTACTGGTAATCTTATTATCTGCCCCCCTCTGATACGGAATTGATTGGGTATTGTTGGCGACCAATGTAAACCACTGAACTATCATGACGTTTGATTGATTGATCGACTTGTTGGTGTTGTATGTAAAACCATTGCTTCTTGACCACTTTTTTAATACCAGCCCTCTCTTGTGTTTGGAGGTAGTTAAGTTGTCAATCTGTTGACGGTTTGATTTGTTAGTGTCGAATACACCAAATGATACTTTCTTGATCACCTTTTAAATATGTATTACTTATTTTTGTTAAGCCTTTCAATGAATGGGCAAGATGATTGATTGACTTGTTGGAGGTGTGTATATATAACACCTGTGGTTTATTGGCCACTTTTTAAATACTATTGCCAGCCTTCTGTTGTCAATTTGTTGGTTGGTTGATTGATAGATTTGTTGGTGTTGTATTTTATTCCCATACTACTTTCTTGACCACCTTTTCAATATATATATTACTTTAAAAATAAATCCTTTTAATGACCACTTTTTTCTTATGTTTGAGGGTAGGTAGGTAGATACATTGCAATTATTTTTGATGAATGGATTTGTTTGTGTTGGGAATAGCTTCAATAGCGCAAGTGGCTACCTTTATTATTTTGTATTACTCTTTTCATGGCCAATAATCTCTTGTGTTTGAAAGTAGACAAAGTGTGTAGATATGTATGTTTTTGTTTTTCTGGCATATGGACTAGGTGTATACTAACTGACCCACTGTTACCTTGTGTTTGTCTCATTTTCACTCAATTCTTGGCATTTTTATCGGGAAAACTCTGCCTCAGGTATTCAGATGACTTCTGCAGATCTTTTAGCTATATCGAGTTCTGAATGGTAAAACCATTTGTTTCATAAAATATTTTCTTTGACTTCAGATAGCAACTGGGGAAAAGGTTGGTTATACATATCAATATAGCTAAGTTAACAATATATTTTAAGATTGAAAGGAAGATTGTTGATTGTGAATCTGCTTTTTCAAATGGCTGCTTTGTGGTGTTTATGAATTTGCTCTATTCAACACCACTCCTATACAATAATTGTTTCGCTCGTCAAAGGTTTACTGGAATGGTTGAAGGTCAATCTTGGTCCTTCTGAAGGTCAGTAAGTTGTACTGAATTCCCTATGATCAGCGCTAGTTACAGAGGTTCCAGGATGGGGGAGTATCATATCCAGGAGGTGATGGGGTGCAATATCTGTATTCTTAGACCAGTTATTACCATTGAATGTCAATTTCCTTTAAATCTGTAGATTTCTAAGTAGGCTTACACCATTGACTGTAGAATTATTATATTTGATGTCTATATGTTATACCATTTTGACCATTTATCCCTCTCCCTGCTGGATTAGGCACAGACACTGCTCTTTAAGGCATCTCTGGTTGCTTTTCATACCACTCTATAAACTAAGATCTTTCTACACTGTGGCTCCTGTTCTCTGGAATGATCTCCCAACTTATATAAAACTCTCAGATACTTTCAACAGTTCCAAAGCCCAACTAAAACCCCATCTTCTTAATCAGTTTTACCATTAGACACACCCTTAAATGTAGCGCTTTGTCCTGCACCTTGTGCAGGGAGGCTAGGACATTAAAAATACACATTATTATTATTATTACAGCATGGAGAGGGTTAAACTAGGCCATACTATGCATAACCATGGTTTCATAACCATATCCAGCCAACTTTGCTTCTGCAGTTTAAAAAGTTGTTATTGGAGAAATTTCTATTTCGATACTTACTTCTAAAACACACTTTAATATTAAAAATTATTAAAACTTTAGATTTGTATTTCAGTGTTATGTGAGAGGTCATAGACTACATACTTGTATAAATATATCTGATACTGCAAGAGTTGATACACTAAGAAGTTGTGGGAGTGTTGTGTTGCTTATAATACTGGTGTTGATGGAGGTCAGTTTTTCTGGCACGCGAAGAGCGAGATGTTTGTTTCACTGAGTTTACTGCTTCTGTATAAATAGCAAAGTGCTCGAGCAGCCTGTAAACTAATACCCTAACAACTTAACACGACAGCAATTGGTCATCTACTGTAATCATTTCGTCTTGTCTTGTCTTTGAATCGTCACATTTAAGACTTAAGAAAATAATATTGCAACTGTTCTTATTAGTTAGATTTGACAGGAAATACTTTTGCACTCAGTATATACAAGGCGCCAGATGTGTTGATTAAAATTATAGAAAACACAATTGCATATTGTCGGTGTTGTTTACTAAGAATATAGGATAATCTTATTCATTTGTATGATATGTTCGTGACACTGTTTCTCTTTCATGTTTTGAGCTAGTGGTTACCATTGTTACCTAGATCCAATTCTAATGCCTCAAATCAATAATTGCGTTGAGCTTAAATTAAATTAAATCAAAGTTAAATTAAATTGGAACATTTTAAATTATTTTAGCATGGCAGTTTCAGTAAAATATGAAATATTGCAGTTGCCGAGGTGTAATTCTAATGAATAATAAACTATATTGCACTTTGGAAACTAAATTAAATTGGGAATTATATGTTATTATTGCTTGGTTTTGAAATATCTTTTGCAGTGAAATATGCTGAAATACAAATTTGAAAATAACATGTTTGCCTAATTTTATTTAATACATGTATTTCACTTTGTCCATTACAAAATTAATTCATGAAGATTTAATTTTTAGCTAAGTTCATATTCTGATCATGATAATATTGAATTAAGAAAAAAATCATACCATACTTAGATCTATATATATGTATGGTTGTAAAACAGATTCTTTATTTCCAAAAATCATGAATATTGAAAAACATTGCTCCTTTATGGTCTATTTTCTTACATGAATTATTCATACTAAAACAAAGGAAATCTGTTAACAGTGCATCTCGAAGTGTTGACACGTACGACTACTTTACTTATCCATGTTACCTGGCTTAGAGAGGTACTGCACAGGCTTGTTTATCAATCATGCAGGTTTTACTGTGTTTACTATGGGATGTTTACTGTGTTTACTAGGATGCAATGCACATGTGGTGATATGCAGTCCCATAGCGGACACACATACATCATTACGTGCCTTTTCAAATAAATAGTTTGGTGTATGGTGGCCCAAAACGTGTTTGTTTATTGGTACAACGTTAAGTTTATGATGTATACAAGTATCTGCAACAGACACAGACAGATTAATGTGATAAAAACCAGGAAGATATCATGATTAATATGATAAAAACAGACAGAGGCAGCTATAGTGGTTTTTGTTATCAGATATGTTAGGGTAAAACAAACAGATTATGTGATAAAACAGACAAAATTGATTAAATCAAGGTACGATAAATACCTAAAAGCAAATAAGTGATTTTTCGCATTTTCATATTTCTATTCTTTGTCAAAACACTTGTAGAATGTTTTAAGTGAAACATCTCTGAAATCTTGGAACCAACTTCAGTTTCAGAATGGTGCCAATGGAAATACCCTCATCCATGTACAATCATTTATTTATCGCATAAACATTATAACAAGACATTACAAATTCTTTCAGATATCCGATCAAGACAACAATGGAATTTTAAAGATTATAAATACTTAATTTGGATTATTTTTGGACATTGCTTATCTAGGATAAGAAAGTAAAGAGCCATGTTCAAGTCTCTGTTTGTCCTGATAATAGGTGTACCATTACTCTGACATTACCCACACTTCTGGGACTGGACAGTGAGTGACTGTTGTCCAGGTAACAGGGGAATTGACCAGTGGTCTAAGCCACTCAGGACTAGTATAAATGTAGGACTTGTTGACCACTATTAAATCGGCCAGCAGTTACCAGGTTACCTGGCGCAAGCTCAAGCATTGCTACACGGTGACCCAACATTAGGAAACCTGCTGTTTTAATTCGCCAAGACTCACTTGTAATGGAGCCGGCCTCCGTGGCATAGTGGTGAGAGGGTTAGCCTAGAAAGTGGAGGTTGTGGTTTGATCCCCGACCATGGCATACCAAAATGTTAAAAGATGGTGCTTAATATTTGATGATCATGAAAGAGGTTAAATTTAACCTTCTCCCTACTGAATAAAATCAAAGTGTTTTATTTCTGCATGTGATCGACCAACTTAAGTCACCTTCAGCAGGGAGAGGGTTAAATGCTTAAGTTAACAATGTTGTTGCATATTCAATAGCTTTAAGAACCGGCATACCAAAATGTTAAGAGATGATGCTTTATATTTGATGATCATGAAAGAGGTTAAAGTTAAAGGCATACTGATGTTGTTACATATGTTGTGGAGGCCAATGAGCAGCGATGGCTGGAAACTAGGCACTAAAACCATTATTATCTGCACTTCAAGCACATGTATTTCTGCATGGAGTCAGCACAGTATAAATGTACTACTATTATTATTATTATATACAATAGCATCAGGAACCGGCATACCAAATTGTTAAGAGATGGTCCTTTATATTTGATGATCATGAAATGGGTTAAAGTTAAAGGCATAACAATGTTGTTACATATGTACAATATACAATAGCTTCAGGAACCTTTGCCCCTGATCTGGAACATGTTTGTGATATGGGTGTCTGGCTGTTAGATGACATTACACTCATGTGACACACTGACAGTGAATCAATCTGATGTGTTGTAATGTCAATAAATATCTACCAGTCTACTAGTACTAAAGGTCAATGGAGTTGTTAAGCTGATGTTGAGACACACCAATGACTTCTTTTTTTGTGTAAACTTATGTTCGGTATAATGTCAGGTCATTATCGAGTGCTTTAAAAGTTGTGGTACGAATGTGGTATTATCCGTGAGGAATGTCACATTAATTTTGTCATTTTTCGTCATGGACGTATTTACCCTGCATCATCATCTTTTCATTTCTATGTCTACCCATTACGGACATGACCTTCAAGATTTTACACTTTGTTATTGTAATTTCAAGATTTAATGACGGGTGAAACTATATCTCTTTAAGAAATGTTAATGCTTTGACATTTATTTGATGTTTTTTTTGTTTAAATTAGTTAGTATTGATCTAAAAAAAAAGTTCAATATTAGGTTAGGTTAATATGATTAAGGAAGAAATACATTTGTATGCTGATTTTCTTCGCAAGGCCTTTTTTGTTTTCGAAGACATTTGTATGTGGTGCAATGTGTAAACATATCTTTATGAGTTATTAATATAAGGATCATTTCTGTCAGTTATTAATATAAGGATCATTTCTGTCAGTTATTAATATAAGGATCATTTCTGTCAGCTATATACTGAGGTAGCAATGGGGAAAGCTTTCCGTTCCTTTATTTAAATTAATATTGGTTTCATAATTCAACATGCAATTGTATGTTCCTTTGGATGTGTCTGTTCCTTCATAATAATGTGATGACTTTAAAAGGAACATTTATCTCAGCTATGGACTGGGGGTAGCGACAAGTAAGTTATAAACTCTGTTAATCATATATTATTTTAATATAATAATAATAATAATAACAATAACAATAATAATAATAATAATAATAATAATAATAATAATAATAATGTGTATTTATTTTGCCATAGACTAAATGCACAAGGTGTGTGCTTAAAAGACTAAATGTGTGTAAGGTGTGTGCTTAAAGTGCTACAATATTATATAGTTTATATTCTTGTTCAATTAAACAATTCCTTCATATTTGTTTAACAAAATATTGTATCTCTCATTAAGGTCTTATTTAGTTTCCAATGGTCAACGTATGTGTTTTAAAGGCTTATGCTCTATATGTATGTTATGGGGTTAACATGGTTAAAGGGGCCCAGTTATATATGTACTCAGTGTGCTGTCACTTCTTTAAAAGCCATACTTAAACCATTAGACGAGACCTGGTCTGGGAGGAAACAGGTCATAATCTAGACATTAGTGGTGTATGTATAGTACACACGCTCCCAATCATGACCGGATTAGGGGAGAGCAGAATATCAAAGATATCAGGAGGAGCTCTCTGTGTGTGTGTGTATTTGTGTGTGTGTGTGTGTGTGTGTGTGTATTTGTGTGTGTGTGTGTGTTTGTGTGTGTGTGTGTGTGTATTTGTGTGTTTGTGTGTTTGTGTGTGTATTTGTGTGTGTGTGTGTGTGTGTGTGTGTTTGTGTGTGTGTGTGTGTATGTGTGTGTGACGGAAGACTGTGCCAATAATCGGACGTAATCACAATTACGATTATGAGTTCATTATTGAGTCGATGGCACAATAATATTAAGGTAGAGACATTAATCTGGTAATAGATTATCGTATTCGGGGAAGAATCTGCCATCCACTCCCCCACATCCATCATCACAAATGGGTGAAAGATTCCTGCAGCGACGTTAAACTCCATATTCACTCACTCACCCCACATGGGACGTAAAGTTTTGCGCGACTTGTTCATTGATGAAAGTTGTTCGGTCCCAAGTTGTTCGGTACACTTTTGAGACATTTAAATTTGTGATGTATTTTACTTACTTGTTCATTTGCAAAAAGTCATTAATAACTCTTGATATGTGTCTCCTAGATTGATTAGATTAAAGGTAGAATAAATAATAAAAAATAACTAATTATTAGCAATTCATCACTGTCGAACTGCCAGTTTCATTATCAGCTTCTTATAACGTCATTACAAAAACACGCCTGGCAATGGATGATCCTCCATCAAACTAGATTTCAGGTCATATTCTCGTTCACTCCAGAATACCCAGGTTATATATCCATACACACGAGTACTCTGCAGAACCAATGGCATTCCATACTGTACACTTTACCATGTTTACTAACTGCAGTTCGCTAATGGTAACGAAAATCAGCACACTTTTTGTACCTTAGGTACGTTTTTAACTGGGTAAAGTCGAGTCTACATGGTGCTAAGAGGTTGCTCGGAAAGCCCTGTAATGTAATCAACATGTGCTGGCTCTATCCTACTCTCGTTCTCTCTGTGTGTATCTGACGCTGTTTATGGTGCAAGTTTCAATCATCATGTCTGACATGTTGTACAAAGGTGTGCTGCATGTGAACGTGTATTAGCACCTAGCTTCTGTTCTCCTCAGCCCAAACATGCATGTCATCAGCGAACCTCTGCCAAGAATGGCATGTGCCTTGCATCAGGAGGGGGATTTATTTTTTAATTTGTGCAAATTTTGGCAGAAAATAGAGAATCTCCAATGAACGAGCGTGTTTTGATATTAATGTTATCCTACAAGTTGATAAAAGTTGCTTTTATCAATGAGTAGGATAACATTGATATAAAAATACATGATGTGGAGATTCTATTTAGGAGATGAAGCCGGTCGGGTTCAAATTAAATTTACCTTTGTCGAATTTCAATAACACCCGCAAATTTCAAAACACCATATATTTATCTCCATTGTAAGTTAACACAACATGATTCTCAAGCTATTTAAGAAGAAAAATAGCACCTCATACAGTTTCTTTCTAGCAAGTCAATGAATAATCTCATGATTATACATCTAAAGAAAATTGTCGTACTCAACCCAAATATACAGTAATTGCAAAGTCCATTAGAATAACCCACCTAAGTTTACTAACTGTACATCATGTCCTAAGTGAATCCCAATGACATAAACCCCTCCACTGAGTAGCTGTCTTCATTCTTCAGATCAAAGCTGCATACAGTTAATACATGACATCTTACAAACTACCCATATATATAATACAGTGTACATACGATTAAGATGAATAACTTGCCGTTGGAATTGCGTTTGGTCTGCCAAGCTGTTAGACTGCAGAGACTGTAGGTATAAAGTGTAGAGACTGTATGTATAGAGACTGTGTATAAAGTGTCTGGACTGGGGCCAATAATACCCAGATACAGACAGGTGTATTCTTATCACAGGCAGCTCAGAAATAGTGCCCATAGTTTACGATGTTTGCTATAGGATAAGGACCTTGAGAAACTGTACTTATTTTCAGATTTATTCGTAATCGTAACCAGCCAGTTGATAAGGTCCCTTGTGAAATGTGTGCAATTGGAAAATAATAGCACAATATGTTATGGATTTTTGTATGCAATGTAACGGTATTGCAATCTTTATTATGTGAATGGGACGGGTGGTGCCATTGTGCAGTGGTAGATTGTCAGACATTGGCGCCAAAGGTTCTGAGTTCAAACCTTCACTGGAGCCCCATTGCTCAGATCATTTGTAGTTACAGTTGATTGTAAATCAAATTTTAGCGACCATGTACACATATAGGTCTGGTTGCACGAACCACTTTTATCACTACAATAGTTTTAGCTAACCATATCTACAACCATTGACTTACAATTGTACTGCTGTTCTGAGCAACGAGGGCCCAGGTATCAATATTTATATATTGTGAATGCATTTTAGGCTGCTTTAACCTAGTTCTTGCTACTGGGTTAATCTGATCATAAATACCTTTTGGGCAACCATGGTTGCCTCTAGTAGAACAAAGGTGAAATTATTGTACCATTATCATATCGTACATATATATGTACTCAACAAAATATGTTATGGGCCAGTAACCTTTTTGGACATAAATTTAGCTTTATATTAGTATTATAACAAAGAATTTCCAAAGGTCTACAGGCTCCAGGTACTCTTCAAGTACTTGCATATACATTGCAAGAAGAACGGCACCAGATTCCTCAATTAGAGTTAAAATATTTAGTAGAAACCCTCCAGAAATGTTTTCTTCTGGCCCTTAACTTATTTAGTTGAGTATAGATATATTCATGATATGGCTTGCAGTACATAATGCATGAATATATTATTAACCATGGCTTATGAGATAGATAGAAAGGTGTTAAGAGTAGAAGACGACATAGTCATGTTCGGTGACTATCCATCTGAACACTACATCCATGAGCATCCTCATTACAGTTATTTCTACTTTATTTTCAGATGAGAGAGAAGATATACAGAGAAAGACTTTCACAAAATGGATCAATTCACAACTTTCAAAAGTAAGATTTTAAAAGTTATTACTGTGTCAATTTTAACTTAGAATTGTCATTTTTGTCTACAAATCCATGGATAATGGATAACTAATAAAAATATTTTTCATAAAAGTTTTACTCAATTTGAACCATTCACATGAAATAGGTACCAAATGTGAACATGATTTTAAATGTTTTATTTTCAAACTTACTCTGTGGTGCATGGATTTCTAAAGTTTATTTTCAGTATTGAAAAGTGAGTTTGATTATACATGTAATTGTTAGATAGGATACACTGCAGTTGTTCCACTTGGAAACAATGTCTAGATTGTTGTAAAAACATGTTCTTGAAACTGAGGAAAAGTGACAGAACTATTCATTGATATCAGCTTGATGGATTGGATACTGAGTGATGTCTTCACTTGTGTTCTTCTGGATTAATCTGTGTTAACCATACTGGATTTACCATTCTGAAGGATGAGATATTGATTGCTACCATACTAAAGACCACTGTATTGGTTGACTTACTGAATGCTACCATCTTGGTGGCTACCATACTGAATGCTACTATTTTGGTGGCTACCATACTGAATGCTACCATCTTGGTGGCTACCATATTGAAAGCTACCATCTTGGTTGCTACCATACTGAAGGCCACCATCAGCCCACAATGGATTTACGATACTGAAGGCTACCATTTTTGCTTGCTACCCTACTGAAGACTACCATTCAATGATGCTGGAAGCTACCAGAGTGGATGCTGCCCTATTGGATGCTACCATACAGAGTGAACACTGTGAACATGATGGTCTGAAATTCTGCCAAGACTTACATGTTTTTCAGGATGATTTGATCATTCTTGTGGTTATAGCAACAGTGACATTATATGAAGCAATCTGGATACTAAATGTGCCCTATATATTAGAGTGTCACATATTTTGTAAAAATGTGTTTGTAAAAACATGTTTTAGATATACCAAGATATCAGTTCTCAATGCCATTGTTTTCAGTCTCAGAGATCTGTGATACAGGACCTGTTTGAGGACCTGAAGGACGGGACCATCCTGTTGTCTCTCCTGGAGGTCCTCAGTGGCAGGACACTTGTGAGTACTAGTTATACATGTTGCAGGGCCAACCTCTGTGAAGTGACAATATCCTATATTTCCATGATGCCCAAGATCTGGATATTTTCCCGCCATATTTTCTCGTCATGTTTGGGGGAAAGATTCCAGCTGCAAAGACAAAGTAAAACTATAACTTACAAACCCTCATCTTTTCAGTATATTCATTATGAAAATTATAGACAGTGCTATCATTTATTGAGTATTTTAAAATACAATGATTGTGTGTAATCCAGCAGGGAAAGGGTTAAAAGTGTCACATCAAGATGTAGAAATTGAAAGCCTTCAAATCAGTTGTTCTCAATGGTTCAATAGTTGCAAAATCTCTCTGTTTTAACAAATAGTTTTAAATGTTTTCCTATTGAATCAGATGAACATTCACTTTCGATATAAATGTATTCCTTTTTTTTCAGCAGGTAATTCAAGTAATTTCAATCTTTTTGCCATTCCAGAAACGTGAAAAGGGTCGGTTGAGGGTCCACCACATCAACAATGTCAACCGAGCACTAGAAGTCTTGGAGCAGAACTATAATGTGAGTCAATCTGCCTATGAATCAAATCTATTAATAAGCTTGTCACACACTGAATACATCCCATGATTTACCTGATGTGTATTGTACATAGAGCGGCTTCCCTTTGTGGTATCGTATTACTGGGTACTTTCAGCATTGAAAATAATAGTAATAATTAGCAACATGTGCTCAGAAATGGATAATATGTGCACATGTGTGTTTGGGAGACGGTGATTATGGAGTAATATGTGATATGCCTACAGGAACACTTTCACCCAATTATGGTTTGATGGAAAGAAATTGCACATTATTTGACAGTAAAATTTTGTTTTTGTTTTTGTTTTATGAAAAAGGTATAACATGATAAATGAGTAACAAAGGCAGTGTTGGGCCATTGAGAATATACTCATCATGTAGTACTATTCCCCCATCAAGTATTCATTGCTACCTGGCCAGTGTTTACCACCATGTTCTGTGCAATAAAGCACTTGCCAGCAACCAAGACCCAAGACAACATCAACAGTCGTTGCAAGCAGCATACTAGTCCCCTCTTAACTTACCCCGTTAACAACAAGGATATCAGCAATCTGTGCATCTCAAAGACAAGTCTTGAGTGCATTGCCCTGTGGCACCCCTCAAAACTGACAAGAAAGCATTCATCTTAATGCTTTGGTAGAGTCCAACGTGTTAGAGAAGGGTAGAAAGCGATGCCATGACCTTTCCCTCGTAGGCAAAGTAAAAGGTTACTAGTTACCAGGGTACTCGGAGATATGAACCAAGGTGTGTGTCTGTCGGATTTATGACGAAACAACCCCACAAAGAAGTGATACTAGTAATCGCCCAGTTCTCTCATGAATCCTGTGGAAATTGTATTTTACCATTATTGAAACTGAAATAGCCGAATGGAGTTTTTTATTTTTGTGTGTTTCCTGGTGATTAATTTGGAAGTATTCCAAGATCTGGATGAAACTGCAGAACGAACATTCACACTTCTCTTCAACAGGCCATGATGCAATGGAGCATTATGGGTAGTATGAGGCATGATGGGTAGTTTATCGTAGGGACATTATGTGGTTATCAACATATCAGTATACACTGCTGTATAAAGATGAAAGCCGGTAAATTGTGCAAGAAATTGAATATCTTCGTTTATGGGCAAGCTGTCGAGAACGTTGAATTTATTTCTTGATGTATGTTTTAGGAGGAATGGTTGGGTATGAGTTTGATTCTAGATATATCCCTTATATGATATGAGGATTGTATATAAGATTTTACTTTTTTACTCTTTTTTTTATTAATACCATATACCATAGTTGTATTACAATGATAACCATAATTCTTTTAATTAAAAAATAATTATTTTATTTCATTTTGAGCCTTATTATGTTGCCACGTTCTATTGATTTTAAAACTAGTTCCATAATTTGTTAACATATGGATGAAAATATTCCTGCTGCAACATGAAACAAAACAATAACTCCCCCACTCACTCACTCACTCACTTAACAATGGCATTTAATTTAATGATTATGAATTTTTTAAATGTCTATTACCTACCTACACCTGTTCTGTTAGTATCTACTCCCTATGACAGGAGAGTGTTTATACCAGGTATAGTATTTATCTGACCTGTGGCAGTGGTGTTGTAGGTGTGGTGATCACTCTAAATACACATCCTGGCTTTGTACTGGGTTACCTCCCTTCAGCAGTTGTCAGTGGATTTTAACGTGGATATTGCCCCGCACCTTGCTGTTTGTAGTTTTGGACGAGCTGATAATTACCTAGAAACTTCTGCCTGAAGCAATTTGTTGAGTCAGAGAGTTCTGGGTTTTATACAGGAATAACTCAAGAATTAAACAGGTGCTGCTGCTAAGGTAGATTTGATGTCCCGAAGGCAAGTGCCAAGTAAGGTATTTCGGTGCCAAAATGGGACATCCTTTATTGCAGCTTTTCATTGATTGTGTATGAAAAGGGGGGGAAAAAGTGATAAAATGGTTCATTAAATGCCTGGAGAAGATAGCATCTGACAATGATTAAGTGCCGATAAAATTCATATAAACTGATAAAGAATCTTCAATCTATGGTGGTTGCTGTATGTAGTACCAGTGCTTTGAAACCTTATGTTTACATATTTCAAATTGTTTAGAAAAAGTATTCCAACTTAAAATTGGTCAGTAGAAATTTCAGTTTTGTGTAATTGGATCCTACTTTTGGTGTAAACCAGATCCTACTTTTGGTATAAACCAGACCGAACATAAAATGCTAGGAACTCGTAATGAGGTTGGAGCATATTCAGGCCTACCAATGAAAACTGACATGAAATAAATCGTAACCAAACTTGTTGCAGATTCTGTGTTTTATGTAGCTGATCTACTGGGTATGTTGAATGAAGCTGATCTGCAGTGAAAAAGCAGATTTTAGATGTTCAATCATGTAGAATATCAGATGCTATGTAGTCATATGAATGTTCTTCAGTTTTGGATGTCAGTTTTAATTGGTAAACCCGAGTCCTGTTTCACAGAATGATTAGCGTTGCGTTGCATTGCGTTCATTATATTAAGGTCTTTCTTATATTGGCAAGTATGTGTGTTAATAGGATAAAGAATATACACAGATGGTGATGATGATGATGATGATGACGATGAAGATGATGATGTCATGATGATCATGATTGATGAAGATGATAATGGAGAAATAAATAGTACCTAGTCATGACTTTTTTATGAGAAATCAACCTGCAGACATTTGATAAGAATAAAATCAAACAATATTTCTTTAAGATTAGGGATTAGATATCAGTAGAGACCATCATTTCATTATATACAGTCTCTGACATTGATAGGTGGAGAAGGTAATTGTTATCTGTACAGAACATTTCTGATATGGAACCACATTGAGCTCTGTCTGTCTCTCCAGTGTCATCGCAAAGGGTGAAAGATTCCCGCAGCAATGTTAAACTCCATATTCACTCACTCTCTCTCTCCAGTGGCTTGTGTCCTTCTTGCGAGAGTCTCTCAAGGACCACAGCGAGAGTTTCTCAAGGACCACAGCGAGAGTTTCTCAAGGACTACAGCCACAGTGTTTAGATAACTTCATTACAAAGCTGTCGTATTTTTAGAAGTCGTTTATATCTATCTACCTGCACGGCTTCTCTCCTATTTGTAGCATACTTAACTAAACGTATTTCTGACGTACTTCACCATTTCGGTATTTCGGTTATGTTTTAATTACCAGATACGAATGTGGGAGAATGGAGACACTCTGGTGCCGTTTGCCTTGTTTTGAGACAAGTAGTTGGTTGCGATTTCCGTGGCAATTTTTTAATTCAGAGCTGTGTGTTGTTGAAGAGAGTTAATCACCTCAGTCTACAGGAACTCTCCTCTCAACGAGACTGTAATTACCGCAGGTCTGAACAGGAAGTCCCAACGTCCACTGTCGAAGTGGCGTTTTCCAGATGGCTGGCTATTTTAGCTGCTGTGGGTGATGCTTGTCGCATCTCTCGGAGATTCACTGAATGAAAGCATAATATTAGTCTCAGATCTGATGTCGAAGAGTACCTAAGAAAAGGTCATAACCTAGTTTTAGCTTTTGTATCAATCTGGAGAACGTGTGTGCTTTGCATTATAAATTTTGAGGGTTTCGTAAAAATGTGCATTTTATGTTTTAGGATTTCACAAGAATGTCTTTTACGCCAATCTTTAAGGATTTTACAGGAATTATTCTTGATTTTCGAATTTGTGTTTTCAGTCAGAATTGTGTTAACCTGGAATAAGTTTAGTGACGAAAAATATAATTAAGCAGTGGTATAGATCTATTACCTTATAGTTTGTATACTTCCCAGGTGGTTGAGAGGGAAAGTGAGTGCACACTGATTAAATGGCTGCTATTATAATGTAGTGCTATGAGCAAGCTTTCAAACACAAATTTAGTGCATTGTTAATATTATTATATTATTATTATTATTATTTATTATTATTATTCTTGCACTTTTAACATTTATTCCCATTTGCATTTTGATAGTCTACAACTTGCAGGCACAAACTCTTACACATACAGTAAAAGTGCATGTTGGCTGCATTTCAATATTTTCTCTTAGAGTATGTAAATAAAACACTTGCACAGTTACAAATGGAATGCGAGTGGTTTGGGAATTTAACGTCAGTGCAGCATTATTTCGGTCGTTTGCGCCCATTACAAATGGAATGTGACTCCAGTACCTATATATCACTAACATTGGACAGACATGTTATATTAAGACATCATGGACATTGCGTCCGAGAATGAACAATAGGTGGACCCATTTCTTTGATCTATTATGGGTTGATGTATTGTTCTGATGTTTAGTTAAAGGGTTGGTAATGCTATTTTGACGTCTTCGAGGGCCATGGTGTAAAACGTGTCTTGTAAAAAGAAGAAAAAAATGTGGTGTTTGCCAAACTTGCAAGATTTAATGGCTATAATGGATCCGTGACTTTCATGAAATAATCATGATCTGTACATAAAGTGTAATTGTTGGTGGCAAGTCGTATAAAACATCCGTTATTGCCGTCAATGGGATCGATTGCGTTAAAACTTGTCGAGGGTTAAAGTGTAAAGTCATGTATTTTGCAAGGGTCTTGGTCTCTAAGAAAATGTTTAATGTTCCAGTTATAGAATGTCTTAGTGGAAATTACAACAAAATAAAATAAATTACATTTGTCAGTTGGATAGTATAAATAATATATGAGTCTATACCGCAGACAAGCAATTTTCACCACCATTTAAAAATGTTTTTGTTTTTTTGTTTATAAGAAACACTCTTTTTTATCACCATGATAATAGTATAAATTTAGACTATGCTGTTTGTTTGTTTGTTTGTTTGTAAATTTCTTTCTTTACTGATTTAATCTGAATTAATGCATATGTTACGTAAATGTCTACATTTCTTAAAAATGTTTAAGACAGGTGTTAATCAATTATCAGTAGAATATCAGTTGTGTTTTATGTATTGGTTACAAATTTGGCAGACAGACTGACAGAAAGTGCAATTTTTTAAATTGAAATTTCTGTTGGTAATCTATAATCTCTATTGATGGAAACTATACCTTAAGGCAGTAATTGAGTTTAACCTTGTCTGTCTTGTCTAACTTATCCCGAGACCTGATGGCAGATAATTAAATAACAGAACATCTATTGTGTCTTGTTGAAAGAAACGCCACAGACATGTCTAGTTTCTAACAATGGATTCTTTAATATTGCTTTTAAAAAATATATAAAATAAATAATTTTGATAATATTATTTTGTATTATCGCATGACACTTGTTGTTTATTATATTTGCATTTTGCCAAGTATGTCTAATCTGATGTGAGCAATAATATTGTGTTTATGGTTAAAGGCAAGGTAACATGCAGGCCTACCAAAGAAAGATGACAACGGAAACCATAAAACATGAATCGTCTACACTCTTCATGAATATGTACAAACACATTATTTATAAATACGATAGTATATGAGAAATATGAGAAACATAAATTGTAAAAGGTGCATCATTCATCCAAATACAGAAACATAAATCATAAAGGCTGCAACAAGTCTTGTGCGTAGTTGTGAGGTCATTAAAAAGTAGTTCACGGGGGTCACGTAAACTGGTACATTATCTGTGTGTACTTCAAGTGATTGCGCTATAGACTGCTACCAGTCAACTAAGAAAGAACAATCAGCGATGACATCGGCTGCGGGCTTTATGATTTATGTTTCTGTATTTGGATGAATGATGCACCTTTTACAATTTATGTTTCTCAATCATGAATAATTTG
>JAUTBV010154692.1:17751-46785 GCA_032361325.1 Lepetodrilus fucensis | reverse complement strand
ATTATTATTATTATTATTATTATTATTATTATTATTATTATTATTATTATTATTATTATTATTATTAATTATTATTAGTAGTATTTAAGCTGAAAGCCATAACTGTTCGTAAGTGCACATCTACTGCGGTAGGCGTGTGCCGGTTTATAGACATGCATTTCCAATAGGGGCTTCTCTTGCTGTCGGCAATGTATCATAACATTTATGAAGATTGAGTCATAAGTTACATAACATATAGCCGCGAGCGAACTATCTGACATTCATGCAAATACAGGAGAGTGACAGTAGAGTGTAACGTAAATCCATCCATTTCCTGTCTACATACAACATATCCTGCATTACAAATTTAGGAATCCCTAAAAAAATAATATTTTTTTCCCGGATCTCATTTTCTTTACTGTCGGATATCAACAAAGCATGCTCTGTTTTATAGCAGCACTATAACCCCGTATATTTATTTGTCTGTCAACCTGTCTGGTCGTCGTTCTGGTTATATACGTGATATACCCGTATTGATAACGCTAAAAGGGAACGCTACACTTTCAGACTACTTACATTGAAAAGTAAATATGCATTTGTATCGTGATATACGTGTGTACGCTACCTTGAGAAAACACAATTTGTGCCATGTCGGCTGAGTGGCATGTATATGCAATACAGAGTGACAGTTGCATTGGCATGAATGACATCTATATTATTCCGCGATTTCTTCAAGTGTCCATCACATATATCGACATTGACGGCAGCACGTAACTGATATACATAACGTATAGATGTATTCGCATTTTTTTAATTGGTTGTGTATACCTTATCGATAAAGAAACGGTAAACTCTTTATCTACGACAGGTCTGATTCTAGAGATATCAGAGAAATCATGTTAGGATAACTTCGTCCACTTAGCCGTGTACGAGCGTACATAACACCGGTACGGGTACTCTGTTTCTTAAACACTCAGTAAGTCTCAGTTGATAGTTATATAGCTTTCTACAGCCCGCGCTGGGGGTGAACTGTATGCTTGAAGCAGTCGGATTCGAGAGGTTATTGGCTCGTTCCGCACATATCTTCATAGCTCCTTAACCCCTTATCAAGATTGCGCCCCTTGACAGGCCCCTTGCCGAGATCTTAAACCATACGGGAGACCATCGGAGCTAAACATAGAAGTACTGTGCTCCTTTTAACAGAGAACCCACGTGTACGTCCAAGGTCAATGGAGTTAGGTCGTCGTCATATCCTCACCATTTAATATACACATTTACCTTTAGTGTGCAATGTTTACTAATGTTTTAGAATCAACATATCGTCCATTTCTAAGACAGCTCGTGTGTGTACGTATATAAATGAGCCTTGCTTACTGTATGTCGATTATACAGGTTTGCAGTTTATACATTGACAAATATATTTTACCTCATGAACCGCATTCGGTAGACTTAGTTAATGCTTAGTATTGCAAACAATTCAACGAAAGGATATATCATATTTATACGGCTGCGCTAAACAATAGCGACTGACTGCCGCTCAGTACACGGGCTTCTTTGTGAAAATCCCGGGCATGTATATTATGAAATACCAGAGGAATTAGCAAGCAGGTGTCAATGACCGCCGGTATGACACAAGACTGTTTGATGACAAATACAACATTCAGGTAAAATGTCTGAAGTAAGGTTTAGCACAGGCAAGATAAATAAACAGTCTCGCAGTCAGATCTGAGCTGTCAGGTGTATGATATCGTTATCACTATCATAAGATATCAGGTTAAACCTCGAATCGTGTTCATGGCAGTCAATCAAATATATCCTGTCGTTCCGTACGAGTGTGATTGATACACCGATTGCGGGTTACCGATCTCGGTTGTCCTTTCTCCAAGCTCTCGTATCCACTAAGAAACCGCAGCTCTTTATATTATAAAGTGCCCGATCGTCATGTATAAATATATCATTACGAGAGCGGCATGGTCTCGTAGCAGATACGAGAGCTTCGAGAAACGATGCCCAGGCAAACTTACTTCGCGATAAACCCAAGTATTAGCGAGATAACCATTCATACGGATTGACTTGTTACTGTTTTTTTCTTACTTTGTGTACACTTTTTGTTCTCGCTAAATATTTACTTCAATCGGAGTTTTCAGTGAAGTGGCGGGATCTGAACACTGCCTATAATTTATTGAATCTTTAAAGGCGCTGGATTCTAATGTATGCATAAGTATCGGTTAGTATTAGTTACGACTTCAAGTAAATATTAGATCGCGGGTGGTCTGCTTTTTATCCAACAAGCAAATACAGGACTTCCGGGTTTTAAATTTACACTTAGACATTTATATCGAATATATGAATAATTTGTAATAAGGTAATGGGTTGTACTCAAATACAGAGGCAAGGTCATAGTAGCTATACTTCACTGGACAACACGCGTTGCTTTATTTTTTTTAAAATGAGAACGTTGTACACTATCAATGTTTTACGCCATGGTTTGCATCTAGGACGGCCGAGTATTAAATTGGCATGGCGCTGTTATTACTTATCATCGCTGGAAACTTGCACAAGGACAGAGGACATCAACGTTATATGATACGGTTTGTACTTGATCGCCAAACACCAATCTGTCATGACATGGTTTGCAAACATGACCGGAATACCATGGACCTGTCATGACAAGGTTTGCAATACTAATTTGATTTGTAATTGCCTACAACTAAGTGAGACCCTGTTTATAAGGACATTGCAAAAACATAATTTAACATTTTAATTTTAATTTTATCATTATTATGATTGTGATTATAATAATTTAGTATTATATTATTTATACTAGTATTATGATGGTTGTCAATATTATTATTTATATTATTTATATCATTAATACTATTATTATTACTATTATTATTATTATTATTACTATTATTATTATTACGATTCATCGCGTATTGGTAAATATTCCCGCAGCAACACTAACATGATTATATAATGCATACATAATAGATGCATGATACACTAATTTTGGAAGTAGGTATAATTTGTACTTACTATCCATATTCTTCATCCTTCCTCGGGCGTCAATTCTTCCTTTTCGTCGGCCCTTTCTCCCTCGGCCGCCCTCTTTGATTTGCACAAACTTGCTGCTACATCGGTTGTATAGCTGATACTGGCCTGGGTTGGAGTCACCCCCTATAACGGTCTGCAGTGACTGAATATGCTTAGGGAACACGAACTTTTGACTTGTACCAGAGGAACCATGAACCTGAAATACAGACACAGAAATGAGCATAATGAACACTGCACATGGATCAGCATCCCCGAAACCCCACCCATTATTAATACACTTAACCTCCGTGAAATACATGTAGTCATACTGGCCGGCGTTTCGAGGATGATGGAACAGAAACAAAATAAAAACGACAGCGAGTCCGCTAGACAAGAGAGGCAATATTTAAGGAACTTCAATAACCAGATAAAACGTGAGATAAAGGAAACATAATAAAATTCAACATGCATCGGAGATGTATTGGTGTAAATAGTTTATATCCTAAATGCGTAAATGCACCTGTTTTTGCATCCTCGTACCCCAGGCTATTATGACTACACATAACCTCCGTTAGATATTGACTGGGGTAATGTGTAGTCATACTGGCCTGGGGTTCGCGGATGCTGTTTTGGTGGCTCGTAAAAATGCAAAGTGACATTTAAGAAGAAGAAAAAAAGCCCAGACAATTTTTAAATCGATATACACACGTTCCTTTGGAGGTAGAGTCAAATACAAACAGCTTCAATGCAGTTGTGTCTTAAACGAATTACTGATCAAGCAATACTTGTCACAATGGCGTACGTGAATCCCTCAAGAACAATACGATCTCAAATATAATGGAATCCTTAAATATGCCAAGTCTAATATCGGCAGAAATGCTGCAGTTTTCTTCGATATATATATTAATAGTTTAATACCAGTACAACAACCTTAAAAACATAAAACGCTAAATAGCATGATGGCTTGTGATACCTAATAGATTCAATGAGTCATAACCAATATCATTACAATACTGTGTCACTGAAACCGATAATTTAATTAGCGCGATTGCAATACGTATCTGTAAATTGTGACACACAGTTGTTACCTACTGCAAAGTACAGATATACGATAACCATGCATGACTATCCACTGGTATCAGTGTTATCAGCTCGAGTGTGTCAATTACACATAGACTAAACACGGCCAATGCTAAATCGTTAACGAAGGAAGTATTTCAAGGCTCATGAATATAATTATACATTTTGATATTTAAGATACGTATATCTCATATGATGATGCTATCAAGGTAACCTAATACACCGTATGAGCGTACATGCCAGAGCACAGGTAAATAGAAGTAGACGTCAATAATAGAGATAATTAAATGTGTTAACCATGTATTAAACAGTGCATATGAATACACTTTAAAACGGTGAACATGTAATATGTTTGGCAGTATGGGAGGTAATCGATAACATGTACACCACTGATCAATTCTGAGGGTAACGCGTTGGTAAATATATCCATTTAAACTTGCTAGGGTTCAATTAGAAATTGGTCTTCCAGTTCAAAGGGCTGATTACTTTTTAAATACGAACAATGCACTCTATGGCGTTTATCGTGAAGGTTTTGCGGGTGCCATTTACTAGAAATCGAAGAAACCCGTAAGTACCTACTATAGTGTACCTATCATATGAATAATACATTACGACTGTATAGCTCAACGTTGAATGCATGCAATACAATCTGTGCTTACACGGTATTACACCCAAATACGATTTCTTTATCTAATAGTTTAAACCTGTTTATGTATAGTTAGTACTACTTTACGACAATGTTGAATAAATGCAACAGAATGTTGAATAAATGCAACAGAATCGAAGCTTCCACAAAATATGATACCAGATGCGATGTATTTCTCTGATAGTTTAGACCTCTTTCTGTATAGTTAGTACGCTGTTACATGCATGCAACACAATCGAAACTTACACGAAATAATAACGACCATATGCGATTTATATATCTCACAGTGAAGTACTGTTTCTGTATAGTTAGTACCTACAGTGCACCAATCTAGCACACCATCACTGCAACTCTCATAATGAAAACAGGGTTTGCTGCATATTTGGCATGGTATGAAAGAAGGTTCTCATATTGGGGTGGGACGAGTTATGCTTCAATGAGTTGTTACACATTGGCGTTGTATAACGACAATGGCGTGATAATAATAACCCTCAGGTCCATAGATAGGTGGCGATTTTCTTCTTATCCTTCGACTGTCGCTTGAGCTGACCACCTCAATGCCTGTTGCGTTGACGGAACACACGATTTGTCCAAACTCTGTTATTTGAAGTGCCGCAAAATCATGTGTACAATGTGGATATATTGCAATCCTCACTGCTGTAGAATTGGAGTGGGTTTGTGCCCATTCACCAGTTCCACTGGAGTGTTAACGGACATAATATGCAAGTACCCCACTTAGAGCCCAAGAAAAATAGTTTGGTAGAGAATCTTTCATGAATAGAATCCCGTGAAACAGTCTACGTCAGCTGAGTATACATTGCATTTACATTTGAATTCTAAATAGATACGAGTATTAGTTACGTTGATACCATTCCTTTGTAAAATTGAAATGGAAAATACCGACGCTTTCTTTATTCATAACGAGAACATCCCACAACAAATGGATATGATTGTGTCTACTTCTGTATACGTGGTGGCACAGAAGGGTTAGACGTCCTGTTAGCTGTCCGAACGTGGATGCTCAAAATTAAACCAGGACACCCGAGGTGAAAGTGTCCTGTCAGGATCCTGTCTGATCCTGTTAGGATCATTGAACAGGACACCTAACTATTATTTCTGGCATACATATACCAGAACATACTTATTGAACAGTATAAACGTCCATATTGTATTGCAATCGAACGTTACTATTGCATTCGCAATTCAATCTGTCGAAGATATGAGAGTTTTGCCAATGAGTTATTTATGATTTATTTCTATGTTCTGGATCCAGCCCAGGTTAAACTTGTGTTAGATTAAAATGCCTTGGTTCTATTTCCTTATATACTAGTAGCTTCCCACTGAACCGATGTCTACAACCAACTGCATGCCTGAAACTCGGGGTGAATCTTACATCAGTCTACACCAATACGGGTTGCTATCACCTTATGTTGCTACAGTCGACATTTGCCTCGAGTACCCATCTCTACAACCAACTGCAGTTGTTAAATTCAAGGCGCATCTTGCATCAGCTGCATCAAGTATCACATAACGCAGTCGCCCTCAGGTTATCTTAGTGCTCTGATATGAATGAATTACGAATCAAGTATCGGGGGTATGGATTTGTATATTTTATGACACTGTGCAAGCATTTTGGAGTGTTTTATTGTGCGGTATATGCACAGTGCAGTCCTATAGTAGGAGTCTACAGCTGGGCACATCTTAGGCCCGGACCAAACCATACACCGGCAGGTCTCCTGCGTGGTGAGGTTTTCAAACTACGAGGTTTTAAGGGTGACAGTCCACGACGAACTGCCATTGAATTCAGGTAACACGTATACACATTGCTCGGGAATTTAACTATGTAATTCAAAGCATTCTGACATGGCCTTGACAAACGTGCAGTGTATGCACCCACTGCCAGTCAGCAGGATCCGCTTGCATAGAATCGTATTGATATTAACGGTCGAAATGTTCTTATTAATTACCCGCTAAAAAGCCAGTTGATTGGTGTTTGTCGCCATCGACAATTGCAAAGGCGATACAAAATATTTAAAGGCATAGTGTCAAGAAAGACCCGGAGAGCACTGGCACGAGAGTCTAGTAATAAAACATTAACGAGGATCCCTGCCGAGCCCCTAATTTTCAGATGTCCATTTGGCAATGACCCCGAGCCCTTGGTATTGACCCCGAGCCTCTCATCTTGACCCCCATCCTCTGGACTTGACCGGAACAAACGTATTGTCCTGAATGCCCAGGCTGTGGTGATCTCTTCACCGACCACCCGTCAACGACTGCCCCGGGGCTGCCTTCGCTCCGAGAGCACTTAGCTTTCAGCAACTTTCAATGCAGATTAGTGATTAAGTTTTTGGCGTATACATCTGACTTGACCATGCCAGCGACGCGTACGAGGGGGGTCAACTGGTAAAACAATAAGTAGGATTTGATTTTTACAGCTTTCGCTAGGTACTTCCTGGCATTAGGTCTATGTTTGTATTGAGACTTATCCTCTAATGAGATGTGGGACGCCTGGAGGGTATGGTCCGTGGTAACAGGAGAGGTCGTTCTGGACACTTTGCATACTTTGAAACTGTTCGTGTAGCGTCACACGCCACACGATGGCAACTAAAACCGCATCGGCGAGTCATAAATATTGTACTGAAGCCTTGACAATTCGAACCGGAGTGTGAAATTTGCGCCTCTTTAAAAAAATATGTATATGGATATGTATGGTAATATTCTCTGGGAGGGGCGTCGAAGCTCTGTCAGTTATGACATATCAGATGATCAAAGACACCCACACATTACTTTCATGCGTTTTCAGTATGTTGTCTAATATACCAGTTTAATTCAAACACATACCTTGATCGACTTTGCGATACCGGTGGGGATGTAAGGATGGTAGACGCGTCATGGTTGCCCTACTGATACATATATGCTGTCTAAGTCTAGTTCCGTCTCACGAGTTCATAATGGTGAAGCAAAATTAGTCGTTAGTGTTTTTATGCGTCTTGTGAATCTAGTCAAGGATCGTGGGTGTTGAATTGAATTGAGTCGTCTATGATCCGGCCCTGTCGTGTATTATAAATACATCACATTATCCTAAGCCTATGTTATGTATCCCAAGCCACGTGATACCATCGTATCGCTACTTTATTTCTTAAGCATTTACTTCAGCAGCGCCTGGATGTCGATTAAAGTTGGTATGGTAGGAAGGCTTGACCGCTGGAGAAGATTCGTTCTCATTATTGCGCTAGGAGAATTAACCTTGTCATAAAGTAGAGCATATACTGAATATCGGATTTACTGTGGGTATAGGGACTCGTCGATTACTAGGGGTATATGACCGGAGAGGGGGGCAGGTGTGATGGCGGTGATTGGGGTGATTGGGGGTAATTGGGATAAGGTGTGTAGGGTAGGAAGGTAGCATTAATACATCATAACCCGGCTAGACTTCCTTCACGGCGACGGATAATTATCCTACCCGCCCAACTGGCATCGAAAAGTAGCATGAAACCGGTGTTAAACATTTTACACCCCTTATGAAAATTAATGGAGCTGTTTGTTTATAAAGGTGAGTAAACACGGGCAATAAACAGGACGTGGTGTTTACTGTTGACCTAGCCATTACCTGCCCTGTTTGCCGAAGTCAATTACACCATATACCTATCGACATACTGTCCGCTGCGGTACATTTCCGACCCCAATATTGACCAAGACGTTGTGTTTCTACAATAGCAAGTCAGGCAGTAATTCCAGGATAATTGCCGCCGCTAGTTTCCGATTAGACGGGTGTATTTTACTCCAACGTCAACAGCCGCGGGCCACTACAATCATGGGTAAACTCCACGTACGACTACAATAGGAAACAACTTAAGGATTGTTACACATGGATGAGATTCAATTCCCGCAAACGTTGGTTACGAAACAAAGTTTAGCTTTAGTTACATAACACAGTATGTGATGGTAGGAAGCGCTCCTATTCACACGGACTCATGACAGTTTCCATTTCACCTCAATTGTATTTCACTCAAAGACGTCAACATTGTAAGTGTTGTTAAAGCTGTTGCGGTATGGAATCAACTGGGCAGTATTGGCACTCTAGTTGTAATGGTAAACACTCGTGGCCAAGAGGACATTATGCAATTGTAATGACAGCGTTAAACTAGGGAGTGTACATTGTCAGTTGAAAGGGTATGGAAAGAAGGAGAAGTAGAAGAAGAAGTAGAAGAAGAGGAAGAGGAAGAAGAAGAAGATGTAAACAAAGACAGGAATGAAGAGGAAGAAGAAGACGAAGAAGACGAAGAAGAAGAAGAAGACGAAGAAGTAGAGGAAGAAGAAGAAGAAGAAGACGACGACAGGAAGGAAGATATATATCAATCTGCTGTTGGAGCGGGGCAGCATGTAGGTCAATGTATCAGGACATAGATATGTATAAAGGTATAATTACTTACTGCGTTAGCGCCTATGATACTCAGAAGTATGACGAGCAGCAACGGCAACAACCTGCGAAATAAACAACGTCATCATCAACATCATCATCATCGTCATATCATCAGAAGAAGAAGCAATAGCATCAGCACCATTATCAAGAACCATCATCATCATCATCATTATACAATCACTTCGCGCTACTACTACTAATGATTACACTACTACTTCTACTACTATTACTACTACTTCTACTTCTACTTCTACTACTACTACTACTGCTACCACTATTACCAGTACTGCTACTACTACTACTACTACTACTACTACTACTACTACTACTGATTATACTGCTACTACTACTACTACTACTACTACTACTAATACTAATAATAATACCAATAATAATATAATACAAATAATATAATAATAATAATAATAATAATAATAATAATCATCATAATCATCATCATCATCATCATCATCGTCGTCGTCGTCGTCGTCGTCATCGTCGTCGTCAATAGTATTATCAATATCAGCATCAGCAACTTAGTAGTACCGCGGAGTTGTATCGTGGTCATACCCAAACCAATTTGTGCAGCCGTTGCTTGTCTGGAGACATCATTTGTATGCACATCTTACTTTAATCGTATACACAGCTGTACATATTGCATGTCAACATACAACGTATCTATATCATGTATTGCACTAAAAATAGTAAGATCAATGATATAGCCGAAATGTATACCACTGCATATATACGTATGCATTATCCATTATGACACCTGGTTCAATCTTAAGAGGAACTATTAGGAAACTCTAAACACGCTTTCGCCAAGACTGCTCTCATCTATTTGCATACGAACGATTGTGAACGACTTCTTAACAATACATTTCGAAAAGTGCAGAAACCCATAGAAAGGGTGTGTTCTGGCTTTTTTAAATTTGACCTCTAGATCGTCACTGATCATCTCAGTTTGTTCTCAGTCAGGTTCCAAGCACGCCGTGATGACCTCTTCCCTGTCCATCTGACATCAGCCAGACAGTAGTACTCGCTGGCTGGACAAACCGCCGCTGACCAGAGGTCGCTAATGGGCAATACTGTGGATGGACCCGCGACATGGTTAACCTCTCACTCAGAAACACAGACCCAAAACCCAGTGATGATCACTCCGGTGTAAGCTTTTTTTACCTCCGCTCCCAAACAATCGTGGACAGAGAAAGTCAAGGAAGTCACAGATAACGTCTAATTAGTAAATGTGGTAGGAGATCAAAGGAAGAGGTAATCGCCCGTCTAGTGTCCGTGAAGCAGAGATGGGGAACTTTTACACACTCAAATATTTGATTACACCGCTAGGCTTGGACTTTCTCATCTTTTCTCAAACACGTAATCCAGGACACGGATAAAACGGTATCCTGTTTGACTTTGCTAAATATTAACGTTTATATATTAGCTTGTGCCTACATCAACACCGACGGACCTTTCATTTAGCCATTTGCTTGGATATCCCCAGGCATCAAAGAACATGCTAAATATTATGACCTACTATTTCCCAGCCTACGATGAGTGGACATTATCATGGAGATGTAGAATCTGTTTGACATGACATACCACGCACGTGTTATAGAAATGTAGATTATAGTATATACATAGAAAAGCTGACTAGAGTAATGACGTTTGGAGGCAGGTGCGCCAAAGAACGAATTAATACCCTCAGAAAAGCAGGCCTTATTCACTTACACCAACCTGTCATAATCCTTCTAAATATTGCATCACATAGTATGCCAGTGCACGTTTGATCGGGATATGATGGCGAACTATTGAAAGATTTGGATTAAAGCACATTATAAACTGACCAAACATGACAGTTTGTACCACAAGGAAGTTCAATAGATCCTATACAATTGTACAGCAACTACCGATATTGATTAAACAAACACACTCGTATACATACATGCACATGGATACGCTCATTCTGTCAAGTTCACTTAATGTTCGTCGCCAACATTACTGATTCGTGATTTGACATTCAGATATTATATATGGACGAAGACAAACCTTTCATTCATAGCGCATTTTTACAGTCATAAGTGACACCTTATTTCCGGTGCAGAAATGTGAAATATTATATGACGGATACAGTGATTGGCTTTATGTATATTTTTACAATTGATATTATACATAGGATAGTGGCATACTTCCTCCTGCATACGAGGACAGGAATGCAAAGATCCGATCACATTCTTGGCATGACAGTTTGATCTGAACAGTAGCAACTCTGAACAAACAATTCCGGAGTTTTGTTTTTCTCTCTCTCATAAACTAGACATAATATAGACATTTGTTGACGGTCAACATAGGCCAAATTGCTGGCTATCCTATACAATGTGTGTGTTTGTGTGTGTATGAGTGTGTTTGTATCTGTGTTCTGAATGCGTGTGAACGTGGCACAGAATAGTCCAGTTAAAGGGATACGTCTAATCATAGCTATGAAAGTGAGGACATTCCAGGTAAAATAGAAAACAACTCTGCGATGCAAAGACATGCGATTAGCCAGAGAGTAGAATTTGACCCAAAGGCTTTCAGAATTTATAAATGTCATATAAATACATTTTTTTTATTAATATTATAAAATAGCTTCAGCTACCTGAAGCGTGTTGTTCTGGTGCTATAGAGACAGCAGGTTACATATCACGGTGCTCTATAGAAAGGCTGACTATGCGGAGGAAAGTCTCTTGTCCCGAGCTGCATTCACAGTCAGTGAGGTGCAACAGGCCCGTTCTACTACCTGCTCCCAACACACAAAGCACGCGCTCATTACTAACTATACAGTCTGCTTCATAAATGCCATAAATCAGAGCAACCTTCAAGAGTCCATCGTCTCGCTTGGAACATACACGTGCGTCTTAACGCGAAGTTATCTCCCTTGTAAGTTCCAGCATCAAATCTACATGACTTGTTTTGCAGTTTCTGACAAGCTTTCACCCTGCCCTGCGTAACACATTTCTAGCATGCTTTGGGCAACCTAATTTTTTTTTTCGCCCAAGTGGTTGACACGAAAACTAAATCGACGTAATTTACTTGTCCTCTACAAGGCGTCTTATTTCCTACATGTCTAACGTAACCGGACAAATGGTTATACTATCCTAATGCTCGCTGACCGTATCCTAACCTATACAAGAACCCTTGCTGTTTCATCCTTCCCCAAGTCGCAGTGTATATTTCTCGTAATTGCACTCTCGTTTTAAAACAGATACATTGTGATCGAAGGTGTACCTGGGTATACACTTTATAGGTTTGTGTGGTGCCCTATCGTCGTCATCGCGTCACCCGACTCTTCATAAACCAAACTTTAACGATTGAGCGTATGAGATGTAAACGAAATATAATACTCAACGAAGGAGACTTGGTGACTATCTTACAGGCATTTTGAATATAGGAAGTGATTTTTATGAATGATACGAACTAATTACGCACTGCTATATACCATCTATTGTATTTCAGAAAGAAATATACGCGGGGTTGTGAGAGTCTTCTGCAAAAGGCGTTGGAAGACGTCCATGTAAACCTTGGGGATTTGTAGTCAAGCGGTGGGATGACAATTCTGGTGCTTAAGGCAAAGTGTCCAATACATGTTGTCCATGAAGTCGGGGACTAATCGAGAACACCTAAGCCAGGTGGGAATGTTCCCAGGTACATAGAGGTCTCCGACAGCAGATCCATCAAGGGATAACCTGTGGGAAGAGTTGCATCAGGAGCAGGCCTGCAACCGTGACGCATGGCCACGTTTGTATTCTAGGGGAGGACCTTGCTAATCTTGTTCACATCATAGTGTAGGTGGATGTTTCAATTTCGTCAACACATAATTCAAATTACGATACGCACCGGTTCTTTCCGCATTAAAAAACGTATAAAAGTAACTAACAAAAACTGTTTGTTTAAAAAAAATACTAATACATTAAACATAATAATAAATTATAAATTAATAATAAATTAAAAATAGCACATGTTATGACACAATCATGTACGGGATACAAACATGTAAAAACATATCTAAATCTGATTCAAATTCTGCTGGAACACATTTCCGCCAACATGACAAATTATATTGTCATTTCAGAGGTAACATACTGCGCCTAATGTGTTCTCAATGGAATGTGGGGAGAGAAAATAAAACTGCGATAAATTTGCAATAAACTGCTCTGCCAATACGTATATTTATACATACGAAACTACACCTATACACTAGAAACGTAATACTGTTTACGTACTACCAGCGCTGTCTCCAAAAGTCCGTCAGTTCTAAAATATTTATGTTTGGATACAGCTCCAACTGTTGCCTCAAAGGCAGCCAGACGTCAACATTCCCCTCAGGGCAATATCAAGCCAGCATCACGTATCTATGACAAATTACCAATTCCGAGTGTGTGTGTTGAGTCTGCGACGTGCCCTCAGCCCCAATGTTCCCCAGCTTCTGACGGGAATTCCCCACGAGTGGGCGTAACCCACTCAGTACAGGTGTGTTAATCCACTGTGAGAGAGAGTTATATCAGGTGAGAGGGAACCTCTAAGCTGGTCCTGTCGGCGGGGTGGTGCGCCCAGACGCGTGTACGCAGGCCCGAACCCGGCCACTGACCTCTCCAGTGTTGCGTCTGCGGTTCGACTCCCCACCCACTGTGCCAACACGCCGCCAGTCTCCATTGTAAACAACACGTGTTGATTTTTTTTCCCTTTCACGATTTGTAACATTTAGCGAAGTGACACATCCCGCGTACTATTGTATGAATGGGCCGTGGCTTTTCCAAGTTCAGACAAGTGTTGTTTTTTTGTAATTCTCCAAAAGTGCTAAAGAATTTAAATAAATCGTTCAATTTGTCATTATTTGAGTTAATGAAAAACCACACTAACTTTACTCATTCAACTATGCAAATAGGCAACGTGTTATGCAACACTAAACTTTACATAACAACCTGTGATGACATTGCTTTCGTACACTGGCACATTCTCTCTAAGCAGAGGTAACAGCGGGTATCATAGCACATTCAATGCTAAAATGACAATTGCAGGAGTCGAATCGCCGAGTGTCGGATTGTGTTTGTTCACTAATTGAACACTAAACACTGCAGTTAGTCTGAATTGTCTAGAAAATGACTAGTTGTTTTGAAAACGTGACTTTCTACCTCTGACGCCTGCTGGACAATAATACTGTCCAGACTGATCTTTCTTCCCGTATTGGTGACAGTCAGTATCACTTAATATACCTTCTACACCATACGTACCACAGTACACTCTACACTACGTTCATGACTTCACCTAATTAAATGGGTATACGATGACACGGTACATGTACATGTATGTGTGGTCGAATGCTCGAAAACATTAATATGCAGCCACATGGCTACTTGCACGGTATATTACTGTCAACTAGTTGTCATTCACCAGGGGCATTGGAGCGTCATGGAGCAGCGGAGCTACGTAATGAAGAGTATGGCCCTTCTACTCTCTACCTACAACACCAGTTCAGGAATGCCAATACTATTATACTATTAAGGATTGACCGTAACATACTATGCCATGTTGGTACTGTTCATTCTGCTGAGAGAGTTGCAGTAATTCTGCAATGAAGTCACATTCACATCAGAAACAGATGCATCAGAGCACCTCCATCGAACACTGTCTGGTTAATGACGCGGCGCATCGTGTAAGTGCCTATAATTGGACTAAAATGCTAGCGTTGCAAGTTGAATTAGATCTAAAAGGAGTTTACATGCAATACATTATATGCAAGAACATGCTTGTAGATATCTATTCCAGATTGCCTATTACTGGAAGTGAAGCTTTTCAGCAATAGCTGAGATTGACATTGCCCTTATACACCCGATGTACAGTTGGTGTTTGTGGTCGTGAGACTTATAATATTGAAGGCACGTCCATAATTGTTCCTCTATTACGAGGTTTGTAGAAGCGTGATGGACAGCAACATTCTTCACTTAGCCCTGTAGTAAATGACCTCATAATCCCTAAAGAACGCAGCCTAATTTAAGGTAAGAACAAAACGTTAACCGGTTTGGAACAGCGTAATATAACCTTTGACATCGAGTAGTTACAAAACGAGAAACTCACCTACATTGAAGACCCTATTTCCGTGTTACCCATGCTTGAGCGCTGTACAATGTATATTCTAAATGTGAAGCTCAATGTGAAGAATATAAGGTAATGCATAGTAGTATCTAATTTGCAATACGTGTAAAAAAGATGAACAGATATAAGCAATGTCTTACTAAGTACACATGTCATACATTTAGTATATAGGTGGCAACCTATAGGTTCATAGTCCTATTTCTAGAAAAAAAGGCAACATTGCAAAACACATGTATACAAACGTTGGCAATAAAACGAAATTACGGTGCATTGATAAATCATACATTGAAACAAAAGACGGCCAATTATTAAGTATCCCTGTCTAATTATTATTAGAATTACGATGACATACATACAACGAAGCTCTTGCAGTTAGCCAATGATCTATGCACTACGGAGCAGTATAACTAGAGCTCAATTCATTCTATACAAAACCAAAATACACGAGTCATTTGCAAATTGCTATGCAACAACACTGTGCCAGTAAACCCGTGTGCGAATCTAACACAGAAGACACGTGAATACAAACCATGGATCCAGATTAATATAAATAATGGGCAATGGCTAAGTTCAAGGGCACGTTATCAAAATAATCCAATACAATGCCACACTTGATGAATATGTCGACAATGTAGATCCGCGTATTTTTTGTATACGCCAATAGTCACGCCGGTTAGTTAACTACAATTGTAAACATATTGTTTTCGAAATGAGGGTAGAATGTGTATTAATACACGAATGATAATTCCTGAATTGCATTGAAGATAACGCAGAGGATGCTATTTAAAATGTGTGAAACCGGGTTAGAGAATGCGTTATGGCTATCTAGCAAGTTTAGGATATGTATAACGTGTGGGGCATATTATAATACTAGGTCGTCATGTAATCCATACTCTTTACACCTGGTATTGTGTAATTTACACCTATCTTCACCTGTTGCTAATTTCAATGTAACTTACCAACAATATTACACAGCAGAGATGTAATGCTACGATCATGTGGTGAGGTGGTCACGAGAAAGGCAACACAGTTATGTTTAAGACGCAAGCAGTGTTACGAACGTTGCACACTACTAAGCGCTGCTGATATGCCCGCTTAATCCCGGTCATGCTTGAAATGCAAGGCTATCCCAGATATAGCATGCCACCATTATTAAAGGACAGCGTTCCACAGATGCAATTTATGTAAATAGGTCGAAACATTATGATATCTCCACGGGTAGCTGTGCCAGACAATCTGAGAGTGCGTTGATATCTATCCCTGTGCTCGTTTCAGGAAACATTGGATGTTTGCCTCGGGCAAGATGTTTCAGATGCCTTTTAAAATACATGTTTCCGTTGTCGCTGATCGTGTCACACTTTATGATTAATGCGATGATATTGGACCGACAAATGACATCCATTGTCACATCTGACACGAACTATTTCATTGAGGTATCCGGCATTGATATGTAAAATCATCGCTTACCGTGATATACACAATGTCTGAAGATACCTCCGGGTCTCAGAATACATTAGTGACGTACGATGAATGACAGTACTTAACATAAAGATAAACAATCAATGATATGACAGTACATCATGATCATGACATATACGGTGCTGTTAGTGTTAATGTTAGGGTAATGAACACGGTGAGGAACACCTTGATATTTTTTATTATTCGGTACATAATCGATCCTTGCGAAATTAATTCCATTTAACAGAAAGAGTCAACAGATAGATGTAGACTAAATATGTGACTATGCACTAAAATGCGCTTTCATCAGGAACAAGACTAAACCAACCATTGGCATCCGAACACAGCCAATGCAAGCGGGTAGACGTCACACTGACACTGTTGAATTATTCGCTCGTCAGCAGTTCTAGATTTAAAACCCCATTGCATGGCCGCCAACCGCAAGTTTTCCAGTAAGTCCACATAGTCGTCTCTTGTGTCAACTTGCGTTCCTATATTCGTTTTACGGTCATCTATTTTTAAATTTGATAATTCGATGTAATACCTCCGAGGATGGGAGAGCTACATTGCGTGTTCAATTAAAGTGGCTGTCTGTTTTTATCTCAACTTTTAACAACACTATAGGGAATGTATGTAAACATATACCAAATACACGTATGTTTTCTCATTAATGCTTTGTATATCTTCACAGTAGAACACCGGGGAAGATTGGGGGGGGGGATGGGGTGCATGTATAGGATTCTGGGGATGATACGGGACTGAAGAGCAAAGTAGCTGACATGCTTAAATTCAACAACCGGAGAAGAAGTCACGTTGCAAACATGCCCTTCGAGAATAGCGAGAGAACGCGAAAACGAAAAATAATTTCATGAATCCTAGCAAAGTGGTCAAACTAACCTCGCTTGCGTGGGCGTGTGTCTGGTTGAAAGCTGAATATTCTATGAGAAAAATAAACGTTGACAAACTAAGTACCAAAGGTGCTGACTATAGTTACCTTAAGGGGCTCAGTTCCCAGGGAAAAACTCCTTTCCTCATAGTGTGCCAACATCCCACACGGATGGTTCGCTAGCTTCCATTCTAAGAGTTAGTTTCACATAGAATAATACACTTTGTGTTCCATCCGAATAGTAAAATATAAGTATTAATCCACGTTCACAAAAAAAATCCGGCGTCAATAAGAGGTACTCGAAGACATGCGAGTTATATAACACACTCCCGCGTCTTTGATCCACTCTGTGCTGGGTATGTAAGTGTAGGTATAGATATGAGGGTAGGTAGGTAGGTAATACGGTTGGATATGGACACTTTCTACACGGGCTAATCCAAGTGTTACCGTTGAACCTTCAAAACACAGGTTGACAAGCCTTTAGGATCTTCAGCTTCCAAACTTTTTTTTTATCAAGTACTCCAGCAAGCTTTGATAACAGATTATAAAAAAAAATATCACATCCTTATAAAAAAAAGAGTATATAATCCTAGTAAAGGTATCCGGGTAGATCTAGCCAGTCTGTAAACTGTAGAGTTTCCCGGCTGGTCTGGGGGGTGGGGAGTCTGTTCCTAGGGGTGGAATCACGCACCCTACATCAACGGACGCGCTCTCGGGGGGTGTGCCTTCCCTCATGGAGACACAAGGTTATGTTTCCCTCCTCGCTGGGCCAACACGTGGGGACTCACTCATCATTGCGAGGGATGCTTATTTTTAAAAAGCAGTACAACCTTAAAACACTCCTTCCCGCGATGATCTTTCAGAGGAATGACAAACTTTTTTTGGGGACGAAGTTCGAAACCGGTGTCGTCCCGACAGGTAAAAATCGATCCGAGTTGAGCAGTCTGCTCTCCGTCACTAGAGCTCCGGGCCAGATTTGTCTATACTGAGAGGCAGGCGGTGTAGGCCCTGTTGTCGGGGGCCCTGGACCCTCCCACTCCAGCACACCACACGTTTGACTGACGTCCGGCTTGCTCCTCTGATTGGTCAACCCGGTGGCGAAGAGACAATAGCCAGGGAGAACATACTCCACTCTCTTTCGGGTCACTGATAGTCGTCCGCAAGAGATACTGTCGCGACTTCCCGCTGTCCGAATTACCTAACTTTCCCTGGCGTTAAAATTTACTCAAGGATCTTCAAAAAAAAAAGTACACCTTGATTCTCGCACCTGAAACTAGCTAGGACGTACCTTCAATCTTAGCCCAGGTTTTTACTTGTTTGATCTGTGTGTGTAAACCCAGGGTAAGGCATTATTCCGAGACGTAACGATAGGTAAATATAGCATAGTCTGCACGGGACCAAGGTCGATCGAGAAGAGATGAATGAACGGATCCTTGACAAATAGCTAGGAATCTTCACTCACGTCTGCACATGGAGATGTAGCTCATCTAGACGGCAGGAATTATCTCCCTTTACCTGTCGTCCAGTGAACCGTAACACACCTGCCTTGCCAGATTAGCATTTTAATGCATTTAGCTGACATTGCGGAACTGAAGAGTAGTAGGAATGAAGAGATCCGTCTTAAATATAATTTGACATTTTGAAAAATAGTACCTTGCCGACATTGCGGTTTTGGGTTTTCTTGTGACATTCTGTGGTCTGGACGCTCAGTTGTATTCATTACTTACCTAGTTAACCTCATCTGTACAGAAGTACCTAGGGCAACAGAGTGTGATTTACGAGTATTATATTGTGTTATAATTTGAATCGTATCTAATATATGTTAAAACAATATCGGGAGTACCATCCCTTCAGCGCTGGAGGGGGAACACATAGCATTCGCATTGGCAATCGAATTCAATACGAAATACATGTATTAACACTAACGGGCATGTCAATAAAATACTATGAACACAACGTTAACGTAATATTGCTGGCGTATGCGACGTACACACTTATAGTATAACATCAACTAAGACAAAATTAATGGGCAACTATCTCAGTGCGATGATCTAGCATTCGATACATCAGTCAAAACATACACGTCTGAAATCAGGTCTAGTTCGTCGTTCAAAGAATACAGTTGGACGTACTGTACCAGACTTGAGATACTTCCGTGTGTATAATGTTTTAGTAACAAATACTGTCCTATCAGGACGTATAATAATTCATAGCACCATCAATCGTTAGTTGGAGATATAATCTCTGATAACAAATGCTCCCATTGCCTAGAAAACTGCCCGAGGTTGCTGGATACAGGGATTTCAACGAACCGTGGCCATACACCGAGTAAATCTGAATGATTTTCTTCACAGCGCACACTGTAGCGTAATATATGTAGATATGATTTTATATGTAAAATATCTTCAGTAGATAGAACTAAACAAACACAAAACTCAGTGAAATGAGTATTTAATGTTCATAGGATTTGACTGAGGTTTGCCACAAGTAGCGTGGCATTTATATAAACTAAAGAACATCACGTTCTGGTGTCTTAAGGGCTTCTGTATTCGTGCCCTGGGGGTTGGCAATACGGGATTATGAACGTCAGGTGTATAGGTGACACCTTAATAAGAAGACTTCTATTGACACCACACATTAACTGGTATTAGTGGAACATGTCTGTTTCACAACTCGTAGTTATCCTGGAGGTTTAATTAACATTCTAGACTCCCACGCAAAGGCGATGCAAGGGCGATAACACTGACAAACACTCAATATGTGCACATGTTTCTTGTAATTGTATATTGAGTGTTAAATACCAGAGACTACTTATTTTAATATTGGTTTAGTATTTGTATTCCAAAAATGTATAATTTACCTTGTACACGTACACACATGCACATACGCACATAAACACACACACACACACACACACACACACACACACACACACATACACACATATGTGCACGCACACATACATACATGGATTTCGTTATGCAGATGAAATTACGTACTACTACTATTACTTCATGGCGATTTTTAAGCACTTCGCATAGCATAAACACAATGCGGTAAAAAATGCATTAAACATCCCAAATATAAGTTTAACATCATACTAGTTTAGTCCTTGTAGTGTATGCATGGTCACATGATACAGTAGTATTCAAATACGGCGATAAACAGCGTTCATGGTGAACTACGGTACGAATGTGGACAGCGACGACTAGACAGGTCTGTATACTTTGCTAACTAATGTCTATTTTCTCTTACAACCACTGGGTTAGACAATCAGCGGGTACCGTGCACTAACCATTTCCAAAAGTTCGCAACCCGGTGTGAACAGGACAAAAATAAGGGATAAAATTGCCTAGAAGTCAGGAAGGTTAAACTCCTCTTCAAAACACACACATAGTCATTGTGAGAGAGTCGTGACTTATTCAATCCAAACACACACAAAAAATCATTGACACATCATCGTCAAATTGAATAGACGCATATAGCAAAGATATACTGTGACTCGAGAAGTAAAAAATTTAAATTGAAGGCAAAAACAAACTTCATGAAATCACGGCTAACATCTAGAGTAGGAGGCGTGAAATGAGGTTAGACACACATGTAAAATTGAATTGGTTGATATGTTTCTATACCATGCTAGAATACATGGGCTAAACATGCGAAGTTTGCATTGCTCAACAATGCGAAATACAGTTTATTCAAGGAAAGGAATTGACCATTATTTGACGTGTCACTGACCGAAAATATATTTCGCTTGAAGAAAGCCATCCATTGTGTGTTTCTTGAATGATACCTGCGTCTTCATTCGTCTACCTGCAGGGCTATCCAAATAATACCCTAACATTTACCTGCAGTTTTGTGAAGGATGATACCCCGCCAGACCATAACAATAACCAGTATACCCCCAGACTTCCCCCCATTTCAATAAACAAATCATTATATTTGCTATATGTGATTTACTGCCTTGGCCGCAAATGAGAAATCCGGTATTATCAACGGTCCGATAGAAAGGGCGCTGTATGTCCAGACAAAGCTACTTCGTGAGAGGCGGCTTTGTGTTTGTCCGGGTTATAATCATGTGTCCTTAAGATGATACACATATTGACTATATACCTCATCTACAGAGACTACAAACAATATTTAAACAAGCTGCCAAGAGGAGGGGGTCTTATAGCGGAGTGGTTAGGGCGTTACCCGCCACCGACAACCGGCTTCTAATGACTCGTAGTTGACCAGGATTGTCTTCATGTCTGTTCCAGACGCTACGGAATACGACCAATGGAAACAAGTGTAACAACCGCCGCAATTACCAGCAAGTTAGGGGACTTAATTTAAGATGACTGAAATTGGTATTTAATGAAGCCCTCAGTTGTAATTGTCCTGTGCTGTGTCGTTCTCTGGGTCCCCTTTGACCAGATCCGGGTGTCCAGGGACGCGTGTCCCATCTGCTTGGAACCCCTCCCAATTATGCGTCCCTTCTGACTCCCCCCTCGTCATCCCATCACCAACCAGTGCCCCCTATCCGAGTGGGATCTGACGATGGACAACAAGACAGGTGCGTGAGAGAGATAAAAGGCCCGAAATGTCCATTCTCCAGGTGGACTTGCAAATAGGCCGGCCCAGTCCCCGCTGACCAACGTTCATGTCAGACCCCCTCGTTGCTAGCATTCTCTCAGTCTCACTTTCAAAAGTGTTTAGTTGTGTCCAATTAGTTTGCTTTGTTAGACATGGTAACAAGAGTGTTTGTATCGCACAGCTCAAGCCTGGTTGAAATTACTTTCAAGATTATTTCACTGATATCACGGACTGTCTGTTTAGGGTAGGAGGAAACCCGCAACATATCTAGCGTTAAATGTCGTAGGAAACCTGCTAGGACGGAATGTTGAAATATTACGTCAACTTAAATGCGTTATACGAGTGTGCCAATGGAGGTACGTATGGAAGTGAATTGCGTCTAATCCATCGACATATTTTGCAATGTGTTTCACAATGCTAAGTATGTATCAACATTAATAGGCAGTATTGCCATTGGCCCTTCCTAGTACACTTACTTCCTGAAACAGTATCACACACATTTGAATTAATCTAACAACAATGGACTTAAATACAATCCTACAATATCGCGTTATTCTGTAATTAATTGTATATCTTCAACTATACCCATTAGTTTTAACCACATACAACTGGACATGTCAAAACACATCTTTAGATAGTTATAAGTCTATTTATTCTGCACTTATAACCATCCCGGAATAATGGACTGATACAGAAATCTAATCCGTGGAATATCAGATACATTACTCAGTTACTATCAACTTTACCTGGGATGCGGACATTCTACATTTTCTCAGAATGAGTTCGCACAATGTAATGTGAAAACCGGATCTATATACTACCGTGTTCACATATTATTTTAGAATCATAACCAGATTACATTCCAAACATATCATGATAATTCCTAATGCAATCTTGTCCTGCAGTAACGTTTGTAAATGATCACTGAAAGTATTTCAGTAAACCAATACAGTACGGTAAGGCCATGGACAGTGCTCAGAAAATAATAAAGAAAAACAAAGCCGGAAGTAATTTTAATTAACAAATGTTTCATTTTGTAAAGATAACATTGTAATAGGCTATTACAATCAACAACAGCAGCAGTTTGAATGTGCTAGTATTCACGTATTCCTTTAACAAAACAAACTTATATTATTAGAGGAAGCTCCTACGTAACCCGTATCAGTTTCATAGAAATTCCTGCGGCAACTGCGTGGATGTTTACTGAACTAATAATCGAATGCGGCACCGTAATTGCGACATGCATTTCAGCTGCACCTACTACACACATGTTTACGCAAATCTTCATCGGAATTGCACACCACTCATCATGATTGAATAGCGATAACAAAAACCAGTATGTGAATGTATATTGTATAATCATAAAACATCCAAGTCCTTGCGGAGTCACGTTCAAGCGCGCGGCGATATGTCACCCCCCGGGCTGTAACTGTGTGGGACAACACACCTTGCACTTCAAGCCTGACCCATCTACAATTCGCCGAAACCACCTCCAAGTACTTGTGTCTGCTAGATGAACGATATTTCCATGTCTTCGATGTGAGAAGTAGTTTCAGTGTCAAGAGGCTTTCTTGTATTGCTTTCTATCTCTGAGATGGTCTGTGTTACAAAACCAACAATAGAACCCCCCACACCTCCCCCTACCCCCACTTCACAGGTACCCAGGGGTCTATTTCCACCCGACCCTTGCCCAGAACCCCCAATGGATATGCATTTCTCATTACAAGATAAGACAACGCCAAGTGCCCCCCAAGCCAAGTTAAGCCCAACCTGTCATGAAACTTGTCATATTATTGGCCGATAATCCTTTCGGAATCCATGCAAATAGCTAGGGATAAATCCCCGATTTCAATTCAATGGAAAACCCATCTACGAAGCCGTATCTGTAAAATACCAATATTTGTAAATTCTTGAGGTAACTGATCATGTTAAAGCTAAGTGAAGTGGGTTAGAGAGACAGAGGTGGAGACTCTGATGGGCTAACGTACGGGAATAGACTAACATTGGCTGTTTTAGCAGACAGTGTACTGGAGAGGTGTACACATACTCTACATCAACACGCGCTTACTGCTGTACCCTGCCGCATGACATTTGAACAGTTTCATGTCAAGGAACACTACAGCAGCCCGTTGATTCTCGATCATAACACGTACTCAACGATCACTAAAATTTAACTGCCGATTGTCTGTATGCACTCACGATAAGGATGCAGCCAGAGTGTTTGCCTGAAGAAATTTAAATGTAAATTTAATAGTTTATTCTAAGGGTAAATACATAATTCTAGAGGTGAACTTTCTGTACTATATGACACGGTAAACGTGTAGACAAGTCGACACATACGACTAAATAGTGTAGCGTATGAATGTTGGTATATTATAGACCTACACTGTGATTACACACCATAGGAATACCTACATACATAGAGAAGATACAAAGACACACACTATTGGAGTAGAAGCATATCGCCATGAACATTGATACCTATTTCTAATTACAACTTTAAAGAACATACTATTTATGAGTTTTTAAATTGTATACTAGCAATAACGTAAATATGTCTGTTTAAAAAACAACCCCATTAGACATTTTCATAGTATTATCCCCGGTCAATGGATCAGCGTGCACTCAATACTCCTTCTCCTGAGGAGTATACAACGTAAGGTGTCATTTCCAGCGCAACAATGTTCTCATTCACGTGTCCATGTCATCCTTCCGGGTATAATATGCGCGGAGCAATGGAACCACTTTTCTGTACGCTTATGATCAGAATAGTGATGTAAAGCGATGCGCTTATCGATAACGGCGGCATATCCGAATGGCATGCAGTGTTACATAAGTCAATCATACACATACCATAGATTAGTGGTTGGCATCAGCACACCGGGATAAATTCAATTGCAACAGGAAGTATACCCTCTGTCGCGAGGCTGCTAGCATCTTCCTAGGCTTAGGCCACCTGCCAGAAGGCACGTGGTGGAAGACCTCATGGTGATGATGAGCAGATGATAACATCGACACTAGCTGTCAATCATCTCATTTTGACACTTCAGTAATAGCATGTCGTGACTAACATATGGGACATGATTGTACTATATTGGTCATGACACACTTTTTTTTCTTCTCCGGCATCTCCATACCAGTGTGCATGTTTAGCTTCCTATTATAGGTCAAACGACTAATCATATCTGAAATGTTTATACCAAGTTGAAGTTGTTCCTGTATGTCTGCATATCGATGTACAACAGTGCACCTACCACTAAGAATGGCAAACGTGTATATAGTTTAGTAGTTTACATACACCGGGGATACTGGTATTAACATGTTTGTACTCTTCAGATATAGGATGCACTATGAACGGTTACATGCTATTAACTGTACTTTACATATGTATCAAAAATACAGTTAATAAATATAACTATGAGTTATAAACACTGTGTAACCTTGGTGTATAGACCATATAACCTGGTTTTAAAATGTGACATGATGAGATAGGACGTTGATTTACATCTATGTTACATGTTACCTTACTCATATATCCTAAATGTGAGTATAATACTATACTATAAAACTCGATCGACAATATTGTCGTAAGATCGTTTCGAGAATAGGTCCCCAATAAGTAATGCAATGTGATACAATGATATAATATGTCGATATGCAAGTGTTAGCCAATGTAAGACCGGAACTCGATTCATACCAATAATAATCATATTCCGTTGACATAAGCTAGGTTATAGCTCCGTTAATACAACTAAACTGCCGTATATGTAGCTATAACCTTATGTATACGCTTAATGTAATCCCGTTTGTATACATCGCGTAATTCCGTCAATACGGCCGATGCGGCATTGTTTGCATCACGTGAAACAATGTTTATTTAATCTTATGGAAACGTTTATTTAAATATGATAAAACATGTAAACTAAGCCACGGCTAGGGTCGTGATACGGAGTGTGGGGGTAGTGGGGACCCCCGCGGAGTCCGCCAGCACCTCCAAGAGAGAGGTGACATACTAATCACCTGTGGGATTGGATCGAGGACCCGTTCCACGAAGAAATCATAACCTAATTAACATCGAACCACAATATTAATTCGAAATGTTTAACTCTGCTAGGATCCTTCAAATAGCTGTAATTCACGTAGAAAAAAAAATCTGAAGTAAAATTACTAACATAACTTAATGGAGTCATTTACCTGTACGATATTTAGGTAATCTAAATTATTATCAATTCGTGTGTTGTGTCTACGGGACGTGCGCATGCTGTGAGTATCTATATACCTGTCAATCATGCAGGGTCAGTAGGTCACGTGACACCACAGCTGATACAACGGAATCCCCGTATCAGAACATTGCGAGGAAAGCAGAACATTGCGAGCATTCCGGCCATACTCGGAACCCGAAGGTGGCCTGTACGACGTAGGACAATAAGTACCGTTGATCCATCTCAAGATGGTATCATATCATTGCGGCAGAGATATATAGATACATATATATACGAGTGGACCGATCAATGAAGCACTGTGATTACTACATACATTGCATTTCCTGTGGCATATGATTAATATGTGTACATATAAGGAATGCAAGTATACTATCGAACCTTTGAAGAAAGTCCACACCGATGTTGGTCAGACACACCAAGATGTCGGTGGAAATGTTAGACATTAGTTTTTAAAACATACATAGACATACTCAATAGTAATAGTAGTAATAATAATAATAATAATAATAATAATTTAAAAAATACTACTACTACTACTACTACTACTACTACTACTACTACTAATACTACTAATAATAATACTACTAATAATAATAATACAATAATAATAATGTGTATATGGTGCGTTAACTCTACACCACATAGCGGCATGTTCAAAGTGCATACACATTGAACGTACTAATAGTATGTATAGTGTATACATACATACACATTTGTACATAGAGAGGAAAATACTATTGGTAGCACTGAAATATACATGGTTTTAAGCTAGATGTGAACACTGAGATGGATGGTGCTGATTTAAGACTGAGTGGGAGCATGGGGGGATAGTTCCATGGAGAAGCAGCAGCATAGTGGACAGCTCTGGAACCAAATAGCGTCTAAATGTGTATGTGTCCAATCAAACAATATCCATAGAACGGAGAGCTCTTCCCTATGTGTACTGAGTTGTCATCAGGGTTTAATCTGGCCAACTCGAAGTTGGTTACTTATTCCCAATTCCCGATACGGTATTCGCGAATACCGAACTGGGAACCAACTTCACATTTCAGTTACGGCTAATTTGTAAGTAATATTTGTACTATAGATCATGATCACCCTAGTTTGATATAACATACCTACACTCGGAGTACAGATATACGTGACACAATGCATACATTTAGTGCACGAGTGTATCTGCTGATGTATGGCGCGTCCTCAATAATTCAGGTTGGCTTCCAGTTTGGCGGTGGCGATATTGGTTGGCGATAAATGATATACTGTTGGTGAAAATGACGACATATCAATGTTCTGAAATAACGACCTTCCTTCGCGTAATCTCAGTGATCTTGCAACTTTCTTTCTTAGCTACCACTCCCCGGTAATGCCCCCTCTTGTAATTGCGAACTTTGTACCCATCTACAAACATACCCCTTTAAGTGTTCATTCCGGAGGGGGAAGGTCGAAATAACCGCAGGTATTTGTGGTCACTTATGGCCCGGACATTTATCTTTATCGCCGTCGATGGTCGATCAGATACACCGGGTACTCGGCCGTGAAGCACCTGTCTCTATGTGAAAGTCGTTCCATGTTATCTACATGTTTCGCCACTGGCTAATAATAATGTATAGATAGCTTAATCCTTTAGATGCCTGGCGCGTCGTGCATTCTTACATTATGTTTCCGCTATCTGCGCCATTGACATACCATTAAAATGGTGGTATTTCAGATATTTGCGGTACATCCTGTAACTATATTTTACTCCTGATCGTCACGTGGTTTATCTCGTGTGTTCATCGATGTTAGAATGAAGGAGATGGTTTGATGTATCTTGCATCTCTTCTGATAGCGTCTTATTGCCTAATGTTATCGGGATGTGTGCCGTTGTTGATGGAGACATAGATCAGACGAACAACTCTGTTGTGATGACGTTAGGACATCTCTAGCATAACACAACACGGTCGACGTCATGTGTGTGTCTGGACACACTCGAGTGTTGTTATACATCATACCCCGTATCACACTGTAAATATCCAAGGGTATCCAAGACATATAGGCTCATATTATCGAACGCGGTTTAGTGTAGACCTGGATTAAAGTTAGTCTTGGTTTACAGAAACCTAGACTCTTGGTTTAGCAAAATAATATACTATTTAAAACAGGCATACCAAAACCAGGTCCAGACTCAGTTTCCAGCGTTAAACTCGCGTTTTAGAGCTAAACCTGGTCCAGATCGCGTTCGATAATATGAGCCATACTGTAATAAGAATTACGTTTTGTTCTGAATACAATAAATTAACAATAATGAATTGGAGACATTGCATGTTTACTCATGTTTTACTTATTGGCAAACTGCTACATAAAATACTATTAAATAGTCAGTTATATATGTGTCAAGACCTTACAAATATTAGAACTTAAAACATCTAAGTCCGTTCCAAAAATTGAAATAAATTCCAAACTGAAGCTAAGCAATTAACATACACGTTTAACCATCTCCCTGCTGGATTAGGCACTGACAACATTATTCATGGCATATCCGGTTGTTTCCAGTATGGGGAAGGTTTATGAATCATGATCAGACTAAAGGTAAATTAAAGCGTTTATGCCATAAAGGATA